>PVKE010009115.1:0-25556 GCA_004027555.1 Craseonycteris thonglongyai | reverse complement strand
ACCAAAGGCACAGATAACAAAAGAAAAAAATACACAAATTGGACTTCATGAAAATTTAAAAGTTTTGTGCATAAAAAGTACTATTAATAGAGTTAAAAAGGCAGCGCACAGAATGGGAGAAAATATTTGCAAATCATATATCTGGTATGGGATTAATATTCAGAATATATATATACAATTTCTAAAACTCAACAACAAAATACAAATATATTGAGTCAAAAGTGGGCAAATGGGGAAGCCAGGATGGCTCATTGGGTTAAGCGCTCACTTTGCAGCCCTGAAGACAGAGGATTGAATTCCGGTTCCAGCCCGTGCAGACCCATATATTGAACTGAGGTGTGCTTCCCATGTGGGAGGCCCTCAGTTCGGTTCTTGCCCCCCTGGTTTGGCCCCTGGCTCAAGGCGGGTGTGCCTCTCGCCCCCAATTCCAGCCCAATTCCTACCCTGTGTGACCCCCACCCACCCACCTGTGTGGAACAAAACCATGTTAGAAAAACTAACGATGTACAACTATGGAAACTGCTCTGGGCCCTCCCCCTTCTCTCTGTCTCTCTCTGTAGTTGTCAAAACAATAAAATAAATCTTTAAAACAAAAAAACAAAAATACAACAACAATAAAAAAAAGTGGGCAAAATACTTGAGTAGACATTTCTTCAAAGAAGATAAATGGCCCAAAAGAACATGAAGAGATGATCAAAATCACTAATAATTAGGGAACTATAAATCAAAACTACTAAGACACCAGTTCATACCCACTATGACTATCATAAACAAACAAACAAACAAAACAGAAAATGAGTGTTGGTGAGGATGTGGAAAAATTGGGACCCTTATGCACTGTTTGTGAGAATGTAAAATGGTACAGCCACTGTGGAAAACAGTATGGCATTTTCTCAAAATATTAAAAATATAATTACCATATCTTTCAGCAATTCCACTTTTGAGTAGCTACCCAAAAGAACTAAAAGCAAGGCATTGAAGAGATATTTATATACCATGTTCACAGCAGCATTATTCACAATAGCCAAAATGTGGAAGCAACCCAAATGTCCACTGACAGATGAATGGATTAGTAAAATGTGGTATATACATACAATGGAATATTATTCAGCATAAAAAGGAAGGAAATCCTGGCATATGCTACAACAGGGATAAACTTTAAGGACATTATGCTAAGTGAAATAAGCTATTCACAAAAACAAAAAACAAAGAAACAACAAATAATGACACTTAATACGAGGTACTGAGAATTAAAATCATAAGGACAGAAAGCAGAATGGTGGCTGCCAAGGGCTAAGGGTAGGGGAGAACAGGGAGTATTGTTTAATGGGTACAGTTACAGTTCTATAAGATGAAAAGAGTTAATGGAGATGATGGTGGTAATGATTGTATAACAATGTGAATGCCTTTAATACCACTGAACTGTACACTTAAAATGCCTAAGATGATCAATGTTATGTGTATTTGACTACAATTAAAAATAAAGAAGATACTTGCTAGGTTTCAGTCCCCCCACTCTGTCCTCCCCCACAATCATGAAGAATGACAGACCAAAAAAATTATTGTTCCTATTTTCTGTGATTTAGGAACCTTGGATATATTTGAATAACTGATTCTGCATTTTCAAATAATAGCTTTGTAATCTTCATTACAGTTAAGACCAATGCGATTGAGGGCAAAATCCTATACTGAGGTCTCTACTGTGATATATTTGTTGGGTAGAATCAGTACATAGTTTTTCTCTTTCTAATGTTTTTTTTCAGCTATAGCTGACATTCAGTGTTATTTCATTAGTCTCAGGTGTACAGCATAGTGGTTAGGTGAATCAGTATATGGTTTTGTCTCATTTATCACAGAGCTCTTTTGCGGTAGAGAAGGCAAAAGTGCCAAAATCCCAAGGAGAACTAAGGCATAATTTTTTTCCGATTTTATAACTTTCTTTTGGCCCCTATGGTTAATTAGCTTTACATGATAAATAGGCCTGAAGCAAACATCTGATAGGTGAAGTCTGAATTTTGTTTTTAAAGATTTATTTTATTGTTTTTGACAGTGAGACAGTCAGAGAGAAGGGAGAGAGCTCAGAGCAGTCTCCATAGTTGCATGACATCGGTTTCTGACGTGGTTTCGTTCCACACAGGTGGGCAGGGGCTGTGTAGGATGGGAACCAGGCCAGGGGCCTCCTGCATGGGAGGCATGCTCCCACAAGCTGGGGGCTGAATTGGGACCCTCCCACATGGGAAGCTCTCTTTCCCGAGAACTGACTTGGAGCCACACCCCAGTTCAGCATATGGGTCTGCACAGGCCATAGCTGGGATTCGATTCTCGGACCCCAGGGCTGCAAAGCAAGTACTTAACCTGCTGAGCCATCCTGGCTTCCCCTTAAGTCTGAAATTGATGACAAGGCTTAGCATTTTTTGGACAGTGACCATGAGGAGTGTTGATGAAAAAGCCATTATTTTCTGTCACAGTGAATAAAACAGTATTAAACACCCTCCACACTCAACACTGATGGAGCTATCTTGGATAGTCAGGATATGGCTCATATACCATCATACTCCTTCCTCTCTAGCATCCACAGCAGACAGTATTAATTCCATTACTATTGAGCTTGGCTGCAGCATCAGGATACTGATCAGAGTTAAGCACATTAGACCTCTCTATCATTCCTGGCAACTAAGGTGCTATAAGCAAGGCCACTGCAACCCCTGCCCTACCCCCCTACCCCCATCTCTGGAACACTACAAATGATTTAGTTTCAATTATGCCACATAATAGCTATTCACCTGCTGCCACATCCTGACTACTGGCAGACAACAGACCACTGTAATGAATTTCAGATCAGTGAGAAAGAAGAGCATCATATTTCCAACTTACAGTTTCAAGGCTCTTCTGGAACTCCAGTAGTTTAGCTTCAGCTTCCTTATAATTCTTGAATAACATACACAGTTCATACATCTCCATCATCAATAGTAATGGGGAATCCTTTGAAGAAGAGTTTCAATGAAATTACAAAATCCTGAACTTAATCCTATTTTCTCACAAATAATGCTGATATAAGAGGTTAAAGTAAAAAACAAATATTATTAATTATAGCTCCATAGTACAATTAAATCACGTATGTTAAAAAGAAAGGAAGTTTAATTTATATTTCTTTTTCCTTTTGGAAAAAGATACTCAGTCCAGGTACACCTATTCAACAGTCCATTTTCTGTCTATTCTATACTCGGTTCATGACACATGAGCAGGAAACATTCTAATGATGGGCTGGGATACCTCTATGTACACTCCTGGGTAATGGGCTCCACTGACCCACCCACCCACTACTGCTGTCTGTGGCATCAATCCATACAGTTCCATCACTTCACTGGGAGCTTTTCAATCAGAGGAGAGGAGCTTGGGAATTAGAAAGTATGGATCTGAACTGTAAGTATACCACTTATTAAAGTACTCTGAGACCCTGTACATGCTACTTACAGCTTGTAAGCCTTGGTTTACTACTCTGTAAAATAAGAATAAGACTTTATAATATCCTTGTACAGTATTATCTTTGTATAGGATTATTGTGAGAACTGACTAAATTAATGTACAGAAAGCACTCTGCTAAGTAAATAGTAGTTCCATTATCATTGTTTGCTGTTGGCTAAAAGAGAAATTCCAGAAATAGGACTAATTGAAAAAGTCAATGTGGGATATTCTGAAGTCACCCTTTTAAACTCAGGAAAGAAATGAAGTGATTATCACTACCTTAAAGAAAAGCTGGAAACCTCTGATGAGAGTTTTGCTCTTCTGCCATGTTAATAATGTTCTCCAGATGACTGAGAGGTCCTCAAGGTCCCAATTATGGCCCTCCACTGAGCCCTGAATGTGTTCCATTGCTTCAACTGCAACACTGTCCTCCACAGAAGTGATGATCCAGACACAGAGACAAGGAATAGCACTGGCATCCTGCCATTGGATAAAAACTTTTCAGAATAAAATAACAACTGGGCCTGGATTACCTGACAAAAGAAGTTTCTACTAGTGCTACAACTACAGATGGCTATTTCCTGTTCAGAACAAGTGACCTCACTAAATTGGTTAAAATGGCTTGAAAAGCCTTCAAGCATGAAATAAACTTTAATGAACAACCCAGGGACACTCATAAACCATCCTATAGAATAGTATGGAAGGTCAAAAGGCCAAGAGATTGAGAGGATATACCAGGGATGCCAAAAAAATGTACACACATTTTAAGAGACGTTATTATATACCTATGTATTACTTTTGGAAGTTGAATTGAATTACAGTAGCAATGTTAGTATGTTCATTCAAAAGATGGCATCAATCAAATGAATGCTAGCGTCACCATGTGACAGGCAGGAGAGTAAAAGAAAATGGCATAAGCATGATTGTCATTTGAGAAACACAAGACCATTTTGAAGTGGTATTTCAAATTTCAGAGCATTGTGAAAGTATAATGACAATGGATGCATGAGTATGTAACAGAACCTCCAACATGCCTAAAAACTGCATGCATTCATGGTACATTTAAGATGTGTGGTAAATAGAAACAGCATGTGCAGCAATACAAGTGTACACCTTGGTCAATGTTGCTCAAGTAGTACTTCACCAGAATCAGAAGTGTCTGGACACTGATGATATAACCACATTAAGCACCTCTTGTAATTGCAGAAGTCAAACGTGACTTGTATTTATCTTTTGTTATTGGTATATATTGAGTATTATAATTTGTTTGTTTTTGACAGAGAGAGAGAGAGAGAGAGAGAGAGAGAGAGAGAGACAGAGACGGAGATAGAACTGAACTGGGGGAACTCCCCAGTTCAGCATATGGGTCCGCACGGGCAGGGGCTGGGATTCAATCCTCCGTCCCTGGCGCTGCAAAGTGAGCGCTTAACCCACTGAGCCATCCCAGCTTCCCCGAGTATTATAATTTTAATACAGTTTTTTCCTTTCTTAAAATATGTACACATTTTTTGACACTCTCTGTATATGGAAGTTAGGGAAATACTAAGTATAAGAAAACACAACTGTCCTCCACAAAACTGCTGATCAAGGGAGTCTAGAGCATTCCTCTTCCTTGATTAAGAAGAAGTGGTGGGCAGTCTACCAATGCACCCTTCTCTATGACAGCAAACCAGCAATCAAGGCTCTGCCCTATTACTTATAAGTTACTAAATGTTAAGGCACAAGGAAGTGTACTAGATGGCTTGGATCCTAAGCTGGAGAAGCATAAAAAACTTGCAGTGACCTTGAAAACACATGCTACAGCCTCCCTGTCATCATCCCCCCCTTGTCCTCTCTAATTATCAGTCTTTCCCATCCTTCCCCACATTTTCTATTAGTCTCTGGGTCCTTGAATTTAGGCTTTTCATGATCCTTACCTGGAAACACGAGGCTAGGACACTAAGAATAGGGGCCTGCTGTTTTACAGCTTCAGTCAAGAGCCAGCACCAGGAATCTGGCTCCTCTGAACACTGAAGCAGAATTTCGTAGAAATTAGTCACCCCTTCTTTGCTTCTCTGGAGTTCCTGGAAGGATTTGTTGCAGACTTGATCATTGTCCATTCTGGAGTTGGACGCTGAAGGCAAGTTCTCAAAAGCCAGACTTAAGTGATTTTGAAGGACAGGGCTGAAATACTGGAGAAGAGATTTTACCTAGAAAACAAATTAGATGATTAAATCAGACAACCATTTCAGCTGGAGCTGAAAATGTTAAGAGAAAAGCATAGGCAAAATTGTTTCTCAACCTGAATTGTGTCAGAAGTAACCATATAATTTTACAAAGTTGTTGCTTTTAAGTGAAATTTCCATGTGTGATATGGAGTCACAAAACTCTTCCTTCATCTCTTTAGTACTAATGACTAATCCTTTGTATAAAGCCAACCCACTGAAATTTTAGTAAAAATAATAGTATCATACCAAACAAAAGTCTATATGGTAACAGCAGAAAGAACAATACCTCTTCTTATATAATTGGCAACAATCAGTGGCTTACCTCTTCTGGGTGGTAATTATGGAGCTGACTGTGAATAATGAACTGTAACCAATCATTTGTTTTGGCACATTCTCTAAGGTAAGATGTGCTCAGTTTCATATCATGGAGCCTGCAGAACTGTACCACTAATGTCCACTGGCTGCTAGATTCACTGGATAACCTGTAATTGGGATATGAGTGGTAGAGGAAAAACTTTTGTGAAAATATTGCTTTAGTTTTAAACTAAAAAATTAGTTAAAATTAAATAAACTGCAGTATATTCTCTAAAAAACCTTTCAACAAATACCAAATATTAGACTGCTTTGAAAAAACAAAATAAGGTCTCTTACACATAATGCACAACAGATTTCTTAGCATGCTGGCACAATTCATTCCTTTTATCATCCAAGTATCTATTAAACTAGTTATGAACAATCTTTAGGAGAACTGAGAACATAGTTACTCAAGAAACCTCTTAGTGCTTAATTATCTTTGAGAATCAGAGTCCTGACAGGTGCTTGGCCCCCTCACTAAGGGGAGGGTACCTGTTTCTGCTGAAAACAGGAAGCTATTGAGAACAGACTCAGTGATATGAGTTACAGAAGAATGGTGTATTCCCAGGGTCTGAGGTGGCTGGGTCAGCCCCAGTGGGACAGCACAGAGGAAAGATGGCATGAATGTATAAGGAGAGGGGCTTTTGTGGACAGGTCACCCCAATTTCTATTATCAACTGACATGTTAGTAAGAAAAAATTAAGGACATCAGAGTCAAATTTTCTGAGATCCGTCCCACATCTTCTCAAATGATTTCAATACGTAACACTTAGAGACATCCTTGACCAGTAAGGAGACAAAGCTCCTTTCTATGTCTTGGAACTTTATCTTTGAAGAGGAAATTACTATTCTTTACCCTTCTTTTACTGATAGTAAAATACAATCAAAATCCATTTATCCATTTATTGAGTATCTAGTATGTGCTGGATGAGTAAGAAGATAAGGTCTAGGAGAATTGGTGAAAACATGTGAGATGTTGGAAGAAAGACTAAGCAAACATACACTGAACAGTAAAGCTTGCTAGAAAAGAGGCTGGGATTGTAACTCACAAACCTCGGTATTTCCTGTCGTTGAATGCTGTTCCATATACCTTCTTCTAAAAGAACAAGCAATTCTTCTTTGGTTGCCTTTTCACCCACAGCCAGTTTAGATAGTTTTTCAGCTATAAGAAATATAAACAACAAATTTGGTCAAGAGATAAAGTCAGGAACTGGGAATTTCTGTTTAAAGTATGTGGCCCAGGGCCATTTCAGTACCCAATTAAAGGGCCCAAGAAAGTGAGTTAAAAGAACAAACACTGCAAGGGATGCCAGAGTAACTCAGTGGTTGAGTGTTAGCCTTGCAGCTGTGAGGGTTTGATTCCTGGCCCCAGCCCATGCAAATCCATATGCTAAACTGCAGAGCAACTGGTAACAGCTGGGATGGCAGGGTAGTGAAGGTTCTCACCTCCCATGTGGGAGGCCCCCAGCTTGGTTCCCACCCCACATGGCCCCACATCCACTTGTGTGAATTGAAACCATGCCACAACTAATGATGTACAACTATGAAGACTGCTCTGGGCCCTCCCCACTTACCTCTCTCTCTCTCACCTTCTCTCAAAACAATAAAAATAAATCTTAAAAAAACAAAAGAGCAAACACTGCAGAAAAAGGATGAAATAGGAAGATAGCAACTGTTTCTTCCCTAACCACTCACAATTCAATGCCATAAACCTATTCATCCCTTGTCCTCTAAACAAACCAAGCCACAGAAAGAAATGGTGCTGTACCTACAGACTCTCTGATAAAGCTGTACTGAGCATCTTCATTTCTACACTTGTAGCTTAGAATTATATTGGCCACTTTCATGTCAACTCTGAGCTTGAGGCTGTCAAGGCCAAGCAATTCTAAGAAACAGACACAGGCAGCTCCTATTGAAGGTACGTGGAAGGAGGAGAGGCCTAAAACATAAGCTTCATTGCCTACTTGCTGGATTCTGAAAAAGAAAGAAATCAAAATCACATCAGCCCATGAAAACTCTTTCTCACCAGGAAAAGCAGATGGACTTACATCAGTGATACATGGAGTATCAGACACATGTGATTTTCCTTTCCTTTTTGCACTCCTTGCACACATCCATTTAGATTCTTGGTAGCTTTTAGCTGTCTTCTGGCTCCATAGACCTCCCATTCCCTTATTTTACCTTTTCCTAAAACACCTACTCATAGTCCAAATTATTCTTGCTTCCAACTTCATTCAGGGAATATGGAGTAGAATTTCAAAAGATTACCAGCTTGTGATCATATCAATTATGAGTATGCATACAAACTACCAAAAAAATTAATGCCACTTAAAGTTTGGTATCATAAAGCACATACATTTTAAAGGACTCATGCACTTTAATATGCACAGAAAAATTTCAAGGAAAGACATACAAGAAATTAACCAGGATTTTTTCATTATGTAGACTGAGGATAAGAGACTAAGGGACTTTTATCTTTCACGGAACTTTTATCTTTCATTTTCCATGCCTCTGAGCTACTTGAATATTTTACCATAAAAACATATTATAACAAATACCAATTCTGTGCTTTTAAAAGCGAATTACAAAAGACAAAGTCCTCATATACAGAATTCACAACTAATTACAGAATTCTCTGTTTAGAGTAAATGCTAACATTTGGGAAGCAGTTCATCTTTTTAATCTTTTTTCCTATTAATGAAAGTAATGCATGCTAAATGCCAAAAACTTGGAATACACAGAAAAGCATAAATGAAAAAAGAAATCACCATCCAAATATAATCACTGTTAACTCTGGTATACATGTTTCCACTATGTTTTTTTTTTTAATGCACATATAAAATACAGAGATACTCCTCTCATTACAAGTACAAATTATGTTTTAAATACTCACAGCTGCATGGGTGTCCTGCTCTTGGTTAATTCCTGGACCAGAAAAGTACCAAATGCAAATGATGGCCGTCCATGACATAAATAATAATCAAAATTCAGACGTTCCACTACAGCATATTTATTAACCAGGTCAGGGCTAGAGAAATGTGGGAGATGACTTGATGCATCTGGGGGGAAAGTGAAGCAATATTAATCCTCTGCACCTCACCATGATTAATTGCAGATCTGTACATGAAAAACTTAAGTCTGTCATAGTAAAAGAAAACTGGTTGCTATAATCATTTTGTACCGCTGTGTATCACTCTGCACCACCAAAATGTAATAGCTTTAATGTGGAGAGGTAATCCTTATTTTATGCAAAAAGTGTACCTGAGAAGCTGCATAAAAACTTATAAATTCTATATTTGATGATCTTTTAATTTCACAATGGCAATAACATTTTAGCTACAAAATCTCTGCCAGTGATCTGCAAAAAAAACTTTTGAATTCATTCATACAATTCATTATGCAATGAAATCCTCACTTAACATATTTATGAGTCTTCTATTCACCAAGGCCAACTCACACTATACTTTTCTCCAATAAATACTTTGAGAATAACACCCTTCACTCCATATTAATACCCTCTATACCTTCCCTTTTTATCACTAGCTGTATTTTCTGATGCTATATTCATAGAGCACCTTATTATCTACATGTTGCTATCATCTTTCCAACATCAGCAGAGTAGCTCAGTTTAAAGTTCCTCTGTACCCATGAAAATAGCACAAAAAAATTTTTTTTTCTCTTCCTAGAGAAATTTAAAGTCAGAAGATATATGGATGTGAGGAGTATAAACCATTCCTTTCAAGATCTTACATTTAATTGCCTCTTAACTATTTACTACCGATTTTAAAAAAATATATAAAATAACATTCTGAAATGGTAAGGAACCAATTCTAGAAAACAGTACATGTGTTTTTATTTTCAAAGTTCAAAGCTTATTTCTGAAATAAAGTTTTATCCATGAAATTCCAAAGACTTTTTATACTGTGACTTGGCTCCTACAAAAAAGACAAAACCTTTATGGTGTCTGTCATCTTACAAAGCTATTTCTCAAAAGCACAATTCCTTTAAGATTAAAAAATTGTCATATGTCTTACCTGTATTCTTTGAGATCAGTGACTGGTAACATAATTTCATATAAAAACATTCATTCATTCATTAAATATTTGTTGAGTACATGTAATGTATATGGTACTTCTAGATGCTAAATGAGTAAACTCAAATTTTTATTCAGATAAGACCCTGAATTTTTAGTGGGTGGGGCTAGTGTGGAAATTGTGTATAAAAGAAAATTCTACCCGGAGGGAAGATTTTCTCTGGCCTGCAGCAGAAGCAAAGACACCACACAGTTGCTTTACATCCCCTTTCAAGGGTAAAACTATATGAGAAAAATTAGTAATTCTAATTAAATACAATTCTCCAATTTTATAAATCTATACTACACTTTCATAATAATTGTTTCATTTACTTTGTGCTTTATTGGCTCAAATATGTTTTAAACTTAAAAAACCAGGCAGGGAACATACCTTCAATTTCCTCTGTTTCCTTAGTGTACCTATTAGAATGCTCGATCTCCAAGAGGAAGATCAAGGCCCTGGCGAAGTGATGGGGTTGGAGGAAGTAGCACAGGACAAGAGATTCTGTCTACTCTCTAGTAACTTCACTGAGATTAGACCATGTATTTTCATTTGAAAATGCAATAAGCACTACTTTTTAAGCACTCAGCAAATATTTATTGAACATCTATTACAGGCTTGGCACTGTAATGGGCTCTGGACACTAGATACAATTCAATAAACTGAAATTTGAACTTATTTAATAGCACACTGAAAATTCATTTTTATGTATGTCAATAAATATTTTCAGGTTGTATACTATGTTTGGAGTACTAATTTGAGGTCTACTTTAGAGTAACATAGGTAGAGGCACCACAGGTAACATGATATTAAAGGCTAATTATCAATGCAAAAAATAAAAAAAGAAACAGCAGAGTTTAAGAACGACACATGTATGTCAACTATACTTAAAAAAAAAAGAAAGCACAGCACAAAAATCAGAGAATCATGCTTATGGTCTAAAACAGGGATGTACAATCTTTTGGCTTCCCTGGGCCACAGTGGAAGAAGAATTGTCTTGGGCCACACATAGAATACACTAACACTAATGATAGCTGATGAGTTAAAAAGAAAAAAAAAATCGCAAAAAATGTCATAATGTTTTAAGAACGTTTATGAATTTTTGTTGGGCCTCATTCAATGCCGTCCTGGGCTGTATGTGGCCCACAGGCTGCCAATTGGACTCTGGAGAGTACAGTGATGTGTGTGCACCTGATACTTACCATGTGACAGGCACTGTGACAGCTTTTTAAATGCCCTGTCTCCTTTCATTATCAATGTCACATATGAGATAGGCACTGTTATTAAATTTACTTTATAGGGAATTGAAGAGAGGTTAAATCACTTGCCCAAGGTCATAACAAATATCACAAGGCAGAGCCAGGATTTGTCTAATGTCAATGCCTTGCTCTTAAACTTTACTATACTGCTAACAAAGGGATTTTTAGAAAGGGAGAAATTTAAGCAGATAAGTACACATTACATTTCCCAGCAAGTACAGCACTAGTGACCTAATACAATGACTTTTAACTCACTATGTTTTCAATTCAGTCTCCTAGAAAATGTTTTCCTTTGGAATGTGCCTTTATTTTCAAAATAGAAAGCAATGGGAAACAAATGCATTAGATTTACATAAATTAACTCCTACCATCAACACTGCTGAAATGCTTCTAAAGCAAAAGTACTCACAATGACTTACCTCCTATAGCTAGTGTGTTGGCAGACTGCCAGCCAAACAGTCTGCTAGGATCAAAGGGTAATAAGGACTGAAAAAGAGGAAAAGTCAAATCAGAGTTAACATTAATTGATTCTAAAATAAGTAAATAAAATTCTATGAAAGGACTTCACAGGTAGTCTACTTCCTTTCTCCAAAGGCAATTAAAAACCTTACCTTAAAAATCTTATCTGGATATAAATTCTTTGAACAGGGCTAAAGACTCTCTTCACTTCAAATTATGTCTGCAAAGTACACTCTTTTGGTAGAAGCAGCATCAATTATAATGTAAAATGGGCTTCAGAAATGCTTTTGGAATCAAAAGACAAGACTAAGAAGCTAGAAAATATTACCATGTAAACATGACAGAAGTGAATTAAGATAGGTCAGGAAAGAAAGAATACAGAAAAAGCAGACTAAGGTGAAGTCAGTGCAGAAAAGTTTTGAGAGCAGGGCACAGTGACTGAAATTTGTCTAGGACAAAGGTTTAGCAAAGACCAAAAACAGAGTGAGGGATATAGGAGAAAATAGAACTATCAAGTCAAGATTTGGATGGCTAAGGAGAGAGCAGCATTGATTTTAAATTAAGGGAGAATTTGTAGTCTAGTAAGGAAATAAAACTTTTCCTAAGATAACAGGACTAAAAAACTGCATGAGTCAAGTTGAAAACAGAACAAAGAAGGCTGAAACTACTAATGTTTTAGGCTGATTGAATCCAGTTTAGGTAATGAAACTGTTTTTATCCAATCCACTTATATGTAGTTTATACCAGTGCTACTCAAACTGCTGGTTTGCAATGATATAAGAAGCTTGTCATAAACATAAATCCAGTTCACTACTTAAGAAATTCTTATTTATTTATTTTATTGTTAAATTTATTGGGGTGACATTGATCAGCAACTAGTTTCCTGATGTACAAATCTACATCACCTATGTATCGCATTATGTGCTCACCACCCAGAATCAGCTCTCCTTCCATCACCATATATCTGGTGTCCACTCCTGCTTCCCCCACCCCCTGCTCCTCCCCTTCCCTCAGGTAACCACCAAACTATTGAGTGTGTCCAAAATGTTGGTGCCCACTCCCACCACCCCTTCCACTCTCCCTCCCCACTCCTCCCCTTCCCTCAGGTAATGACCAAGCTATTAAGAAATTCTTGCTACATAAAAAAAAAAAAAAGGCCTGTTAAACCAAACCATGTGCTTTGTGACAGATTTGCATTCTAGTGCAAGTTCCTAATCTCAGCAATATGCAATTTATGGACTGGCACCTACCTGGGAACCACATTTTTGAATAGCAACTATCTATACACTAAAAATTCTTCACAGTAGAGTAAGAGAGCTTTTGGACCTTTCTAGGATTATAGAGCTTATTTTGAATTGAGGACACTATGAGGATATGCATACCCAGAGGAAAAAAAAAAAGCCCTTTGAAATGAGAAATGAGTGAAAGGTGTTTTTAACTGAGGATCCCTCATTTTAATAGGTTTCAAGGAATCTGTGAATTTCTTTGAAATATAAGCAAAATTATACGCATTTGTGCAATCTTTCTGTATAGAGGACTCATAGCTCTCTCACATTCAGGTCTTTGTCCTGAAAAAAGTTTAAGAAGCATTTATTTAAGTACACAAACAGCCCTATTCATTGAGAAGAGGCAGAAGTGATCAGTGATAGAATGGAGTGGCTTCTGATAAATGTAGCAGACAAATATGAAGGTCAGTTATCTATTTGCACTCAGATCCATTTCCATCTTTCCCCTGCTCTTCCTGTATTGCAAAGAACTGCATTTCCCAAGCCCACTTGCCCTATGGCTGGAAGGTAAGTTTAGCTATGAGAGACAACATGGGAGACTAATGGTGGGAAGAGGAGAGAAACCAAGATAAATTTCCCCTTCTGTGTTTTCTAGGGCATTTCCTCCAATGTTTCAGGCCCACCCTTTACGTTCCCAACTCCTATTAGGCAGCATGGTTGTGAGTTTATCTCCCAGAGTTGGCTCCAACTTCTGGGCTCTAATAGCACCACTTTCTTGCACTGGTCTTATAGCTTCACAGGTGTTCATGGTTTTGATCTTTGTCAATTTTGGGGTTGTGTCGCCATCATATATTTGGTTTCTCCATTCTGCTATCATTCTGTGTAAGTAATTCCCTATGTCAAATGTTCTCCATTTGAAAGACCCAGAGTGGTTTCTGTTTATCTGGCTGAACAGTGACTGATACTCCTAAATACTGGCCACCTAAATACTCTACCTGAATAAGGTGGTAGAGTGTAATATCAGGTGGCAGGACACTAGGGGCAGTGTACTGTGGAAAGAGAGCAGTTTTTAGCTTGGGATAAGGAGCTAATGCCATCTTCAGTAGCTGAGAATCTACTTTCTTCAAACAGTTCTCATTTTCTTCATTCTGAACAACCTAAATAAAAAGACAGATAACATGGTATAAAGTAACATATTTCTCTTCTCCAAATTTAAGTCCTTTTTTTTTTTTTTTTTTTACAAGAACCTTGTGAAACAAGATTAGCTTCAGAGAGTACATGGTAGTGAAAATAGTATTGACATTGAGTCAGAAGGCAATTCTAGTTCTGGTTCTAAGATAAACTACCTATGTGAACTTGGGCTAGATACTTAATAATCAGGCCTCAGTTTCCTCATCTATAAAATTAGAAAGTTCAGGAAAATCAATGGTTTTTAAACTGTATGTGGAAAAGTTGTTTGAAAAAGGTTCTGGTACAACAATGTTTAAAATATTTAAAATTAGGGGAAGCCGGGATGGCTCAGTGGGTTAAGCGCTCACTTTGCAGCGCCGGGGACCGAGGATAGAATCCCGGCCCTGGCCCGTGCGGACCCATGTGCTAAACTGGGGAGTTCCCCCAGTTCAATTCTATCTCTGTCTCTGTATCTCTCTCTCTCTCTGTCTCTCTCTGTCAAAAACAATAAAAAAAAAAAGATTTAAAACAAACAAAATAAAATATTTAAAATTAAATATTTAGATATAAAATAGTAAATATTTTAAAAGAAAAATAATTACTAGACTAGATGACTTCTAGGTCCTCCTTCAGCTCTCAAGTTACTCTACAACTAATGTCTGACAGGTGATTAAAAACAGAAGAATAAACAACCATATAAGTTAAGGTATATTGCAATAATCTAAATGAGGTGGTAGTAAATTAAGCTAGCATAAGTAAGAAACTTTTGAAGATAAGATGTTAAAAAGCATTCTTAAGTTTCCTCTAACCAGGCACAAAAAGGAGAAATGGACAAATTTCCACTGGGTCCCTCAAAAGAGTTTATATGGGTAGCTAAAAGTTATGATTTATGTTTTCCTCTCTAAGAGGACAAATATAGAGAGTAATTTCCAAGCCACAGATCTAAAGCGGGCCTGGGCAGACTTTTTCAGGGCAAGGGCTACCTCTCCAAGTGTCATGGTCCATTTGCTATTTATTTTATTATTCAAGTGGTCACTTCAAAATTGCTTGGCAGTCCATAGGAGGACCACAATCGATGTCTTGACCAGCCCTGACCTAAAATATACTTATTCCCAGGAACAACTGGATCCTGATTCTATCCTGAAAATAAACCTGGGGTGTTAGAAAACAAATAAAGGGAAAAATATACTCTGTACAACATACTAGTTCCCTTTCAACTTAAGAGGATATAAAATTTTAAAATTCACATTTTTTATGTTCTTTAAGACTTGTAAGTGGGGGGAAGCCGGGATGGCTCAGTGGGTTGAGCGCTCGCTTTGCAGCGCCGGGGACCGAGGATCGAGTCCCGGCCCCGGCCCGTGCGGAAACATGTGCTGAACTGGGAGCTCCCCCTGTTCAGTTCTCTCTCTGTCTCTGTCTCTGTATCTCTCTCTCTCTCTCTCTCTCTCTCTCTCTCTCTCTCTGTCAAAAATAAATAAATAAATAAAAATATATTAAAAAAAGAAAAAAGTCTTGTAAGTGGTTCTATTTTAATATCAACTGATTTCTAGAAAATCCACAGATATTTCTGCTAAATTTAAAATCAGTCCTATTTTGCCATAATAGATAAAGGTGCTGTCCATACCTGGCTGACACCCCCAGGAGCATACATTGTGGTAGCAAGGGCCAGGAGGGTATGTCCTTCTAACAGCATACTGCTTACACTGGCCTGGTTGCTAGGAATCAGTATCTGAGTGTTTGCAAGGCTAGCCTGGAGGATCAGTTTAGGATCTGAAAAATAAGAGTATGTTTTTTTCCTTAATATAAGAATTATATAATTCTAAGAAAGAAAACCAATTTTGAACTCTATCCACAGTAAGAATTTTCTAAATTTAAAAGCAATAGGAAAACATCACAAAGAGAAAAATGAAAGATTTGTCTACATAAAAGTAAAAGCTTCTACTCAAAGGAAATTTAAAGGTAGTAATAAACTGGGGGTGGGGTGGGAACTAACAACAAACGACAATCTAAGGATTAATATTTTTTATAAAGAACTCATACAAATCAATGCTCAGAATACTGACTCTAACAGATAAATGAATAAAATAACAATTTTACAAAGGAAGACATATAAACATCTGACACATAAAAAAATATAATTCACTAGCAATGAGGAAATGCACATTAAAATTAGATGCCTATAATTTATCACTTATCAATGATTTAAAGAAAATAATCATCCTCAATCATAGCTGTTCAGGATATGTAAATGCTGGGACTTAAAACAGTACAAACCCCCTGGAAAGCAATATGGCCTTATACCAACAACCTTCAAAATGTGTATACCTTTGACCCAGTAATTTTATATCCAGGAACCTATCTGTACCAACCAAATAATCTTAAACAAAGATGAAAATTTTATGTTCAAATATATTCAAGAGTATTCTTTATAGGAAAAAAAACAGAAAATAGCCCCAATGTTTTTTAAAAAAAAAGAGAACAGTAAATAACAGTATATCCACACAATGAAACATTATGTAGACAAAATGGACATTGTCTCTAGGAACATAGGAAAATTCTTCTGTTAAAATTACTATAGGATAAAAGCAGTATACAAATATATAGATAATTCTAGTTGTATCCCTAGCACTTATAGACTGTCAAAAGGTTTCTAGAAGCTCAATAAATAGTTATTAGATGAATGAAATATAATATAGACTAGGTTTTTAAAAAGTATGGAGAAAACTAAAACAAAATGTATTAAAATATATCCAGAATTATCTATGGATCTTCCCTACCTATCTATGGGCATATTATCTTCTCAATAGTTGTCTGTGGCTTTCAAATTTTTTTTACAATGACATAATTACTTTATAACCAGCACCAAAAGAACAAATAAAACAAAGCAAAAAATACCCCACATTATGAAAAAATTCATTTAGAAAGAAATCAGATATTATGTAAATGTGAAACGCTGGCTGTTGACATTCTTCACCCATCCCTTTCTCAAATCTCTAAAATAACACAAGCTAAGCCCTCAGGGGTCACCAGGCTTTTCTATCTGATTATAACCAGACAAGGCTCTCCATCAGCAGCTCTACTACAGAAGATACAACAATCCCACACATTGTGGATTTGTTTTCACTCTGTCTAGAGTTCTTTACTAAAAGATTTAAGGGCAGACACACAGACCACTTCATGGAGAAAGGGTGACTGCCAATCTGCCAGAGATTAGGAATTCAGTCTGTGATAAACTGGCAGGGTGAGAGATATCCAAAGAGAACAGAGAATGAGCTGAGAGGGAAAGGGAACATAGCTCCACTTGCTGTCTGCTCTTTCTGGCTTTTCTTGGCTGGCAAAAGGCTAACATTTTTGGTCTCTGCTTGAGCCTAGCTTATGGTCAGATATTTGTTGATAGCCAAATGATTTATTTAAAAGAGGTCACAAGATAAATGCCATCCAATAGACCAGTTATATATCCAGAGAAATTTTTGTGTTTAATACAATGCATCCATACCTGTTAAGTTACTGGAAACCTGTCGACACTGAACTAAAAATTCAAACCAAGGGTGAGCTTCATGTAAGTCCTTTTTTTCCAAAAAGGGACAATTTGTAGGGCTAAGTCTGTATATAAAAAAACAAAAATACTCTTTGATTAACATACAGGATAACGCAGTTGCAACCATGTTTTCTCGGTGATAACTAGCAGTAAGAAAAAAAGAACCTCGGATTTAAAAAGTAAATATAACGTAATATACTCCCACTCTTGCAGGAATTGTGTTTTACATATTCATTATGATATGGAAATAGAGAACATTTTAAAGACAGAAATAATATTATTTAAAATGTGTTTACTACCATGATGAAATTTCACCAGCTCTGTATAAGATTAACAAATACTGGGGAAGCTGGGATGGCTCAGTGGGTTAGGCGCTCACTTTGCAGCACCAGGGACCGAGGATTGAATCCCGGCCCCGGCCCGTGCGGAACCATATGCTAAACTGGGGGTTCCCCCAATTCAGTTCTCTCTCTGTCTCTGTCTCTGTATCTCTATCTCTCTGTCAAAAACCATAAAAAATAAATAAAATAAATAAATAAATAAAACTGTGTTCTCTGTTGATGTGTTTAAAAACAAACAAAAAAACAAACAAATACAAAGTACCTTAAAGTACAAGGTATTTTATCACTTTCTACTATAAAAACTCTTAAGCATTTTCAAACTTAAGAGGTTTTTAAAAAACCTTTATACAACTAGAGAAACGAGGGCCAAGGAGTTAAGGTTTTTTGAAAATACAGCTTTTAAATCTTCTCTTATCAGTAGCTTTGGGGAAAACATTTCTGTGTCTAAGTGAGCCTCAATGATATGAACTAGAAATATTCTGTGACTGAATTCTTAGTCTTTACTACACTTAATAAAATAAAAACATTCTCATTAGCACACTGAAGTGGCTCTACAATCAAACAGAAGTAGAGTTAAATCTGGCTCTGCCATTTACTGCTGTGTGCCATAAGTAAGGCATTTAATCTCTCTGGAAGCTTCAGTTTCCTCAGCCATGAAATGGACAGAAGAGCAACCATCTTATAGGGTTTTATGAAGACTTTACCTAGTCCCAAGGATATTGTAAGCACACATACATTACAGACTACCACTGCTATTGTTATTAGTGACCCAAGAGCAATTCACAATGGCCACAGAAATGATTCTGCAGGTTGACTTTATGAAGGTATATACTGATGTCTATCTAAATATAAATTTTAGAGCATATATAACCTGAAGTGGCTATGAATTCAAAGTTGTTTAGCATTTGCTTGGTAATAAAAGTATCAATGAGTCCCAAATTAACCTTTAGAATCTCCCTCTTTTAAACTTTTAAAGCATTTATTTATTTTTATTCTAATGTCTTGTCATTGAAAAGGTTACAGAGATGTTACAGAATTAACACCACCAAAATACACATGATAAGCATTTAGCTGAATGCAGCACTGAACTAAAAGATGTATGTACCAAGTATTGCAGTGGAAGAACTACTTCAAAAGAATCAGTATTCTTCATGTGAATACTTAATATTTTCCTAAAAGTCATATTCAAGTAATATTGAAAAAAGAAACAGGAAGATCTGCTCAAGGACAAATTGATTCCCAGTACTCACTTGTAACAGTCGAGGTAGATGTAAAGAAGATACTGCAGATTGTGTTCTAAACAATAGAGAATGAAGTGGGAATGAAAATCCCAACCTTCTTTTGACCTGTAGTTTTGAACAGGGAGGTTATCTTGCATTACGCCCCCAATACGGTTTAGTCTTAGGAGGAAGAGTTCAAAATCTTCTAGTTCAGATGAAAGAAAAATCCCATTCCTATCAGGCAGGTTTAAGAGACAATAAGTTAAATAGTTGCTAGATTCAGGGCACATCAAACAACTTCCTAAATTTAAGTTTAAGCTACAGCAGGTCCTTGAATAATGTCATTTCCTTTCATTAACATCATTTTGTTATATAGTTTATATAACATTGATGAAATGCCATAGGAAATTAACTCTTGTTTATATCAATTAGCCTATGGTAATATTGGCCTCATTATAATATAGAAAAGAGGCATGAGAACTATTTTTACAAAAGAAAGTAGGAGGTTGGATTCCAAGCCTGCTACCTATGTGCTCCAATACAGAATTCAGGCAGACATTAATCAATCACACAGAACAAACCATCCAAAACTATTGAGCAAAGAGATTCCACTATGGCCATTCCTATAATTAAACTTCCTACAAACAAGCCACAAGCTATAACTTTAAAAAATTAAAGCTAAATTGCCCCTATTTTTCTTGAACTTTACAAAAGATAAAGATAAACCTATCCTCATTTAAGCTCTTACCACTTGATCCTTGTCACTCCACTGACAGCTTACTATTTCTATACCAAAGCACATACAATGTTTTGGGAAGAACATTCATCTAGAATTTGAGAGCCTATTCACTACCACATGATGCTAAACATATGAGATTTAAAAGCCTCAATGTACAACAACATTATCCTTTCAATTTTAAAATACATTCCATTGGATTAATGGTACTTACGTCAAAGAAAACATTACAAAATTATTTTTATTGCTCTTCCCCACAGCTACAGTACCTGGCCAGCTCATTTAAAATTGTATTCCTCATGTTGTCGTTGCAGCAAGTATTCTGATCAATAACATCAACAGTCAGAGGAGGCCATTTATTCTGCTGAAGTAAAGCATAACTATTCTGGGTCTGAAATTCTCCAATCCATGAGCTAATGCTTAACCAATCATGGCGAGCTGTGAGGTATCTCCAGAGGGCTTTGGCAGAATATGATTTGTATTCTACATTAAGAAAAATGCACTTTAAAATAGCAATGAATTATAATTTTTGACACAAAACACAAATTAGCTGAGTAAATATGATGATCTGAACAATTATTTGTATAGTATATGAATTATTCAGGCCCTCTGCTTCTCTGACTACTTCTTTTTTTATGTTGTTGCTCACTTTAGAATCAATACTTCAGCTAGAGAAGAGCTAAATGTATGTTATTACTACAGTGGTTAAAGGAAGTTTTGAAATTAGCTGTGTTTTACTCATCTTTTCAGCCATCTTTTTCCCTTTTCCGTTTCCTAAATATTAATAAAAACTTTGGCTATAATAGTAAACATGAATTTGACACCCAATGAATTACCTATGATTCACCACTGTTAGTTATTACCCAAAGGCCTGATATGATATAGATCCTCCGTTCACACAAGAAGAAACTCAAAGATTATGTGGAAAAACAAAAATGTCACTTTGAGATGGGGAAGATAACTCAGGCTTGACATCTCAATTTACTTTCATATTACTTTTTCATATGAATTATATGACTTTTTTCTTTCATTACCACTTTACAAATCTCTTACAAAACCGTGAGATAAGAAAGATGTCTTTGTATTTTAAAGCAACTGAACATTTTTTCCCCTAAAGGAATTCTAAAGTGGAAACACCAAAATATACCAATGCCTAATTTAGTATTCATTCAATATGTTCAGATTTCAGGCTCTCACACTTGCCTGCTGGATTTATCCTGGGAAGAAGGATGGATTCTTGTGTTAGTTGGTTCCACCAATGAGCCCAATTTAACACAATTCTATGGTTCTGCTTGTTAAATTTATCTTTTTGATCATATTTCAGGAATGAGTCCAAAACAGATTTGTGCTTGAAAAAATCCTGTTCCTTTATCCAATACCTAAAACAGTGATATAAAATAGTTTTTAGTTGTGGATGAAACAGCATCATTTCTTTTTATCTGCTCAAAAACCTCTACTCTGTTGGAGAAGAGATACTTCAATACTCTTAATTTTTATTTATTATCTTAAAAATAATGATTATGTATATATTGAAATAACAGTAAATTCCTGAGTCCCTTCTGGATGAGACAGGTTTTAGCTTCATAGGGAATGTAAGTATAGTTCCACAAAAGAAATGCATACTCATTAACAATTATAAATTAAACATGTCTACAATATTCTTCCCATATTAGCAAAAGGGGGCTAATGAGACTACCTGGGAATGGACTGGATCTGCACATTTTCTTGCAAATGTTCTGAATATAACTTCTCAACTTGATGCACAAAGTCTATAGTTCTTTTCTCTTTTTCAGAAAAATAATTTTTTTCTTTTAAAATTTCAACCTTGAACAAAAATTAAATGAAAGCAGTGACCTCACAAAAATCAAGCACATTTGCAAAACAAATATCATAAAAATAACGCCATTTCAGAACTATATTCTAAATTTTTTTTAGGTAATGTATATATTCACACAAATTATCCTTTACCATAAACAGAAAATAATCATTTATAAAAACAATGGGGTTGTCACACTTTTACTTACTAGATATTAGTTAAATGTTAAAATAATTTATTTTGAAGTTTCACACCAAGGTTTACAAGAAAATGTAAACCATATAGTCTTACCTTTACCTACCAAAAAGTTTCGTATATTTTTGTCAGTTGTATAGAAACATATCTTGAGCAACTGGTCTTTTACATCAAAACCCTGTAATAAATACAAAAAAACTTACACTTTGTAATGGAGCTATTTTGAACATAAATATATGTTGGATACAGAAGTACTCTATTATAGACATGCATAGACTTCCACAACCTTCCTGATCTTGTAAACATTCATTTTCTACATTTATCATACATATTTAATGCCTATCGCTAAAGTCCTTAAGCATTTTATCAGAACAAAGGCAGCACATAGAACAGTTTAGGGTAATGGCAGGCTATCACTGGACCAAAACTACAGGTATCTGCTATGATTATTCCCTTTGAAAACAAAAGTCAATGCAAACAACAATCTCACATAATTTCACTCCTCTGCACTTCCAGAAAGTTACCACAGGCAATACCCTAGCCATAAAGATTAGAGCCAGATCACAACTTAGTTCAAGAGCCCCACCTCTAGGACTTCTCCTTCTCAAGTGAAGAAAAACCATGGATCATGAAGCAAAGGTATAAGCCACTAGAAAGTTCAAATGGAGGTGTCAGGGGTTATATGAACAACATAGAATGTTCCCTGACAAGTAATGAGGTCCTGTGCATGTTTGAATATGTGTGAAATCTTCTATGAGAAACACTGTCTCCTCCTAGCCAAAGTGTCAAATCTAACACAGTAAATTATGGAAACTCCAATAAAAAATCTCAAGAAAGTTCTCAATACTAAAAAACATGTCTTAGCATTATATTATTGTCATTATTTCCTAGTGAAAACCACACAAATTTCTTAGTTTGTAATACAACTATAAATATAAATCAATTCTTATATCAATCAGAAATTGTATTAAGTACTGAGAGATCTTCTCTTACTTTAGGGAATTTAAGATCAGACAGATTATGCTACTCACCATATTCTTTAAAAGTTCAAAGGCTTCTGTTACATTTTTCTTTTTCAAATTGTCAAACACCAAATCTAGGCCTATTCTAATCAACTCCTCAAGTCTTTGAGCAGAATGACTATTAATCCTGAAGAAAGTCTGTGCCTCTGGTATTTTGTTGTTTAAAATGGCATTGGAAATAACTTCCTAGGAAAAGGGAAGAAAAACATCTGACTTTTAAGTTCTTTTTTATTTCCTTATTATGATTATCAACATGGGATTTATAGTTATTGAGTACCTACTATGGGACTTTTATTGAAAATCTAGGGGAAGCCAGGATGGCTCAGTGGGTTAATCGCTCACCTTGCAGCCCTGGGGACCGAGGATTGAATACCAGCCCAGGCCCATTTGGACCCATATGCTGAAATGAGGAGTGCCCCCAGTTCGGTTTTCACTGGGGTGAGACCCCGGCCCAGTTCCTGCCCCATGCACCCACCTGTGGAATGAAACTATGTGGGAAAAAACACACACAACGATGTGCAACTATGGAGACTGTTCTGGGCCCTCTCCCTTCTCTCTGTCTCTCTCTGTCTCTCTGTCTCTCTCTCTCTCTCTCTCTCTCTCTCTGTCAAAAATAATAAAAATAAATCTTAAAAAAAAAAAAAAGAAAGAAAAAGAAAAGAAACTCTATTACTAGACTTGGGGCTTTGCACAGGGAATACGAAGTTGACTGAAACACAGACCTTGCTCTCCAGGAGCCTTCAGACTAGTGGAAGAAACACAAATAAAGTACTGATTATAGTACTGTATGAGAAGGGAGAAGATACAGGTATTCCAGGGTACTAGAGAGGAGGGTTCAGAAGAAGGGGATTTAAGTAAGAGGGGTGGCAAAAAAGAAAAAAATGACTGATAAGGTGAAAATGTTAAAGACAACTATTCATGTATTAAGAAGAGGGCAAGTGTTCCAAAAAGGAGAGACATTAAATGCAGAGGCACAAAGGAAAAAAACAGAATCAAGTCTTCAGAAAAATCCAAATTATTCAATATAACTGGAGAAAAAAGGTGGGGAGAGTAGCAGATGAGACTTAAAAGAAAAACAGAGGTTCCATCATGAAGGGCACTATGTGTATGAGAAGAATTTTATCCTGAAACTTATGTGGAGTCACTGAAGATCTTAAAAGCCAGAGGTGATATAAACAGATATACCGATTTTAAGAAGAACATTCAGATAACAACGTGGAGAATGGACTGAAAGGGGTTCAAGCTCAAGATAATGAGGCATTAGGTTACTGTAATAATTCAAGTAAGAATCAAGTACAGACTGAAGAACTAAACCCAAGAGAAAACAGAAAGGAAGCATTCTTTGTTTGTTTAAAGATTTATTTCATTGTTCTTGAGAGGTGTGTATGTGAGAAAGAGAGAAAGAGAGAGAGAGAGAGAGAGAGAGAGAGAGAGAGAGAGAGAGAGAGAAATGTGGGGAGGACCCAGAGCAGTCTCAGTAGTTGTACATCATTAGTTGTGACATGGTTTCACTCCACACAGGTGCATGTGGGGCTGCCTGGGGCGGAAACTGAACCAGGGGCCTTGTACATGGGAGGTGAGAAACTTCATTGCCAAGCCATCCCTGTTGTTACCAGTTATGTCACAGTCCAGCACATGGGGACGCACGGGCCAGGGCCAGGAATCAAACCCCAGGCCTGGCAATTGCAAGGCAGACACTCAACCTCTGGCAAGTGTGGCATCCCCTACAGTAGGCATTCTTAACCTGGGGCTTTGGAGAGGTCTGTAAACCCCAGTAATTTATGGCAAAATTGTGTGTATGTGCACATGCACATATTTACATGTATGTTTTTTGAGACGAGTCCACAGCTTCCATCAAAGTGGAAACTAAAACTCAGTCATTTTGAGTAAAAAGAGCAGATGACCATGGATGGAGCCTTAGAAGACATTAACGGGGGTTGGGGGAGGAGGACAGGAAGTGAAACCTGCCAAGAAAACTGGAAAAGATAAGCCAAAAAAGGTAAAAGGAAAATCAAGTAATTTTGGCTAGAGAATGAATAAGAGACACAGAAAATGCAGTCATACCAGGTACTTTCCCCTGTGTCTCCACCTCAAAAGTAGTAGTCCTAAGGACCTAGTAGCCTTTCAACTTCCTCACATTCACTCTCTATTGATTGTGATCATCTGAGTTAAGCTATTTTGGTCTCTGTCTTTCCAATGCTAATACTTTCCATGTGGGTGGAGGGATTCTTCCAATCCCAAATCTAGCACATTAACTTCTACTATAAAAAGAAAGGCAGGGGAAAGCCGGGACGGCTCAGCGGGTTGAGCGCTCGCTTTGAGGCCATGAGGACCGAGGATCGAATCCCGGCTCCGGCCCAGGCAGGACCCACGTGCTGAACTGGGGAGTTCCCACAGTTCGGTTCTCTAGCTGTCTCTGTCTCTGTCTCTCTCTCTATCTGTCAAAAAGTAAAATAGAAATAAATATGCACTGAA
>PVKE010009114.1:0-45773 GCA_004027555.1 Craseonycteris thonglongyai | reverse complement strand
AGAGAGAGAGAGAGAGATACAGAGACAGAGAGAGAACCGAACTGGGGGAGCTCCCAGTTCAGCACATGGTTCCGCACGGGCTGGGGCCGGGATTCGATCCCAGGTCCCTGGCGCTGCAAAGTGAGCACTTAACCCACTGAGCCATCCCGGCTTCCCACTTTATCTTCTTAAAGCCCAAAGAGGCCTGATACTTCCTTCCAGCCCTCTTTCCCACATCCTGTATCCCAAGTCAGTTGGGCAGTAGTTTCCTCAACCCCAGCAGGATACCCTTCATCTGAGCCTCCTCCCATCCACACTTACTGTTCATATCAGAACAGGGCTCCTTTGCTCACTGTTCCCAGGCTCTAGTCACAATCTCTGGAGCAATTTCTGAACCTGGTCCCAGGTCTTTGCTGCCCTTAGATATCAAGACCCAGTAAAGAGCCCCAGACACATCCCCACCAGCACCAGCACCAGCACGCCCTTCGTCAAGCATGCCATGCTGAGCTTTAGACATGCAACAATGTTTCATTGAAATATCCCAGAATTTTAAGAGGTTGTCTCAGCATCTCTAATTTAGACTTGAGGAGATGGAGTCTCAGAGACATTATATGACTTGCTCAAGGTAATTTGGTTAGTGAATTCACACTCACACCTGGTTTGGGAAAAGCCAAAGACAGCTAAACTAAAAAATCGGATTCAGAACTAAGTATGAAAGTAAACAGCATTTACTTTGTGTGCCCATACACAATATCACCCAAATGTTATTTACAGTTCTTGGTGTTGTCATCAAGAAGGCATCACCCTTCTACTCAAATTTGCCCCAGTTATTACCCTCATTATTTCCTTTCCACTTATTCTAATTCTGGCCTATTCAGTCTAATTTATTTAGAAGCGCCTTTTAAGAAGGCGATGTAATTTCAATACTGAACACTAGATGTCACTATAAACCAGTAATACTAAACCACCCTTCACAAGGTATCCGAAAAAAAGACATTACCAAGTATTAAAGCCACGTTTACTTGATATTGTGCTATATAATTTATAAGAGCTGGAAAACAGCGGTAAAACACGAATTCCACTGACATGTTTTCTGGCGTCACTCAGAGGGACTCAAGTATCTATAAAAAAACCCCAAAACAACCAAAACCAAACCAAACCAAACATTTTTCCTTCAAGTGAGGAATACTAGCAAGAACACAATTAAACACCATTGGAACACCAAGCACTGTACTTTATTTTGAAACCTTCCACTGTATGTGTGAAGTATTTAGATTAGGATTTTAGAAACTGATTAGAAACCCAAAAGACACAAAGATTTTTCACCTAGAAGAAGCCCATCCGCTCCTACAAGAGAGAGAAACATACTGTCGATTTTGTCAAGTACAGTTTTGAGAAAATAAGACTGGCATTTGGAAACCAAATGTTTGAATCCAAGATCTTTTTACATATGTCATTATGCTTACTCTCTTCAAATGACACTCATGGCCATTACTAATCTTCCTTCCTGTGTATTTTTGGATAAGTTTTGAGGTACAGCAAAAAAAAAACCAAAAAAAAAAACAAACCACAAAACAAACCAAAAAAACTTTTTCCTGGTATCCTCTCAAGATTTGGTTAGGAGTCCTGGTCCTTAAATGGTACAATTACTCGCATTTTTCTGAGACTCATGAAATTAAGACACAAGAGAAATAAGTAGGAAAAACTGTAAATTTCAGACCATCAGAAGATGGGTTAATATAGTTTAAGAAATAGATAGGCTTCATATAAAATGAAACTTGTAGGGGATGCCGGGATAGCTCAGAGGTTGAGCGCTTGTCTCGCAATAACGAGGTCTGGGGTTCAATTCCTGCCCTGGGCCACGCCAACCACTAAGACCACTAAGCTGGCTCCTCAGTGAAAGTTCCTGCCTCCCACATGGGAGGCTCCGGTTCGGTTCCCCCGACATGTGGCCCCACATCCACCTGTGTGGAATGAAACCATGTCACAACTAATGATGTACAACTATGGAGGCTGCTCTGGGCCCTTGCCACTTCTCCCTCTCTCTCACCTTCTTTCAAACAATAGAATAAAAATATATTTTAAAAAAAATCTTAAAAAATATAAAACTTGTAGAAGATATTCTATTTAATAAATGACATAAAATGCTACCTCAAGAGCTGGGTTACTCTTAGGAGAAGTGATTTATTTTTTCCAGTTTGTTCTATAAAGCAAAATAGCTGCTAGAAATCCCCCTGCCCCCACCGCCCAAAGTACTAATTTTGTTACCTAGAGTACTTTTTATGATTTTAACTTCTGCTCTACCAGTCCTAAAAATTCATGAAACATCCGTTTTTCAATCAAGTAAAAACATACTGTAAATAGGAAGCCCTGGTAAGGTCCCTGAACGCATATGGCTTTTCTAAGTTATACACAAAGAAAGGTTTTCATCTGAAGTCCAGGAATGCATTAGCTCCTAGCAAAGAGCAAGCTTTCCTTTCATAACCTTAAATGCTGGAATGCTTTATTTCTCTTTCAAAATGTACGTCCTAGTATTCAACATCCGGTCTAATAGAATAAGGTAGAAAGCCTAAATACATATATACATACATTTGATAATAAAGAGGGAGCCCCAAAGTAGTGGGTGAAAGATGAATTCTATTATGGTAAAGGCATAACTGGGTAGCTATCTGGAAAAAAAGTAAAATTAAATCCATACCTAACATGATACATGAGGGTAAATTCCAAGTGGATTAATATAAAAAGTAAAAATGTGAAAGCATAGAGCTATAAATTACTGAAAGAAGACAGCAGAATTTTTGTTTTTCTTTTAACTTCAGAGTGAACAAGATCTTTCTATGGTACCAAATCTAAAATGATAAAAGAGAAAATTACCACTTAAAAAATTAAAAACTTCTGCATGGCAAAAATAAACAAAAGTCTACGTGCAAAGGCATAAGTCAAAGACTACCTAAAAATAAAACAAAACAAACCCCCCCTGCAATTTATATCATTAAAAAAAATCTCTTTCAGGTATGAAAAGCTCTTAAAAAAAAAAAAAGGTCAACAACAGCAATAGAAAAACAGATCACACAAAGGAATGTAAATGGTTCCTGGGTCAGGAGGGCAGAGGCTCTTTGATCAGGGCAGGGACAACAGGGACAAGAGTAGGTAGGGCAGGTGAGGTGCCTAAGGCATAAAATTTAAGGAGACCCTGAGAATGACATTTAATTTAATGCCTCCTTAAATTCTGCACCACAGGCTCTGTGGTTCTTAAACATATGAAAAGATGCTCAGCTTCAATCAAAATAAAATAAATGCTAATGAAAACTACCCAAGACACCAGTTTTCACTAATCAGATTGGCAACAGTCCAAATGTTGGACAACACACCACTTCAGACATGCTGGTGGGAGTGTTAGTTAACTGTTTCAACCTCCCTGGAGAGCAAAATGCCACACACACGGCATTAAAATCACAGATACATATGAACTCTTGACTGGATTCTAGGAATTGATCCTACAGATACTTGCAAACATATCAAATAGCCCATGCACAAGTGTATTGATAGCAGCATTGCTGGTTATTGTAAAAGACTGGCTATAACTTACATGTGCATCACAGTTAAATAAATCACAATGAATTTATTCACTGCAGTACTCGATAACTGTAGATATTGAAATGGAAAGTTCTTTAAGGTATGTTAAGTAAGGAAAGCAAGGTTCAGAGCCATGCGTGTATGATAGTTACTGTGTGTGTCAAAAGGAGAAAAGAATACAATTTGAATGGGCTTGGAGATGCAGAAAAATACCTGCCTTAAACAAGAAACTATCTAAGTGGTTATTTCCTGTTGGGGAACAGGAAACTGGGTGGAAATGAAACAGGGGGCCATCCTTTGATGGTTGAGTCACTTAAAAGTACGATATATTACTATACAGATAACAACAACCTGCTACGCATAAGAGAAAAAAAATCGTTTTTCTCTGGCACTTTTATCCTCACATACCTATCACTACCTAGATGCGAGACATCTCAGGATATTTTTCTAGGGCACTTATTGGACCAGACTTTGTGTAGAAATTTAAACGAGATGCCCAAACTTGGTGTTAGGATGATGGTCTTTCCCTTCCTGTAGTCACGCGAACTTCCAGGCTCTGCCCGAGTCATGATCCGGTTTCCTAACTTAGGTTAAAAACAAAGTCTGAACCTCCGCCAGGCGTCAGTATCACCAGCTAAGAGCATGCGCTGACTAGACAAAGTGCACAGAGACCAAAGAGAACGGGGCTGACACCAGCATGGTACGGGGAGGAGAAGGGAGGGCCAGGGAAGGAGGTTGTCCCAGGCAACGGTAAACAAGCTAACCTGTGACTGACAGAGCTCCTGACCCCTGGGCAGACACGGAGGAAAAACAAACAAACAAACAAACAAAAACCGCCCCAAACCTCTTACTCCCTTGGGAACGTGGCAGCAAGGAAGCACACAGATCGGCCAGTCTAGGATGGGATTGGCTGGAAAGTTGGATGCTTTCAGGGCACATGGAATTGTGGCCCAGAAGATTTAAATGGAAGGAGGGCAGAGACTGGGGGGCTTTTTCTCTTCCTTGGGGATCTGTCTAGAAGATGGTGCTGCAACCGCCTGTGTTCCCCAAAGGACGCTATTTTCAAAAGGGAGAAGGAACCCCAGGCACAGTCTGCCACTGGTCTGGCTTGGCAGAGGGTGGCGGGGGTGTTTTTCTTCAGGCGTTTTAGAAGAACGGTCTCGGAGGCAGAAGCCTGCTGTTCTTCCCAAATTGTGTAACTTTTGAATAAAGTCTCTTTTCCTTTCTTTATTTAAAGATTTATTTTATTGTTTTTGACAGACAGAGAGAGAGAGAGAGAGAAGGAGGAGGGCCCAGAGCAGTTTCCATAGTTGTACATCATCAGTTTTCAACATGGTTTCATTCCACACAGGTGGGTGGGAGCTGTGCAGGGTGGAACTGGGCTGCCCTCCCCCCGCCCCCCATGGGAGGCATTCCCCCTAGAGCCAGGGGCCGAACCAGGGGGTGAGTACCGAACTGGGGGCCTCCCGCATGGGAAACACACCCTGGTTCAGCATATGGGTCTGCACGGGCCGGGGCTGGGATTTGATCCTCAGTCCCCAGGGCTGCAAAGCGAGCACTTAACCCTCTGAGCCAGCCCGGCTTCCCCTCCTTTCCTTTTCCACTAAACCTGGGCATCGGGATTTGCTTATGGGTGGCAGGCAGCAGGACCGCACTTGCTGTTCGGTAACAGGGCTCCTGCTGCCCTTGGCCTAGTTAGTCTGAATAGAGACTGCCTGTGATTTGCATATGCAACACAGGTTGCTGCTTCCCTAACATTTTGTTACGTGCCTTGTGCAACAGCGCCCGGAGGGTTGAGCTGGTATACAATGAGTGCTGCATAACTTTTCAGCGTCTATACTATAACAGATCCTACTCAGATGATGCTTCCAGTCTGTGTTTGGTTTAGGGGCAGGGATGGGGTGGATTGGGGTAGACATGAAGTGTGTGGCTCAGAGGACTTTCTCTGCTGAAGCTCCCTCTCATTTCTAAGCTACAGGTGCCAGTCACCTATCGGCAGTCACCCTGCCGATTTATTTCTGATAGAACACTTCTTTAGTTCACCTTAGAGGAATGCTGCCCATTTTTTTTTAGAAAGTTGGGGAAAAGGATCCTATACTCTGGTTTAGGAGGGGCCGCCAGGAGGGGCAGGTTGGCAGCTCTGAACATCCTACCCCAATCTTACCTGTGTAGCACCTCTTCTATCCATTTTAGTATTGGAGGTCCTGGTTGATCCCCAAACCTGTTCTCGGACCTATGACATCATTCAATTTCCAGGGCAATCTTTCTGGGCCTGGAGACGAACTTAATGGAGTTAGAAGAGGGCTTCCTCTTGCTGAAGCCAGCCCCTGTGCAGAAAGATGTGTGGGACCCAAAATGAACTAAGAATAGCACCATCAGAAGGAGACCAGATGCCAGGACAGAGAACAGGGAGAAGGAGCATCTGTTAGCTCCGTGGCAGTGTGGCTGTGCTGGGTGCTGGGCTGGAGACTCAGCCTACACTCTCTCCAGGCCCTGGGGTCTGCATGGCCAGTAGGTCGTGTGGCCTCCACGCATTACCTCCACCCTTGCCCCCCTCAAGAACTTCCCCTGACACTACCTGTGTACAGTCCACAATTTCAGTTCCCCATTAATTTCAAAACGCTTAGCAAAGTATGTAATTCTTGCCTAGGGACTGGCCTTTTCTCTTTGTGATGTTGTCCATTCGATTTTAAGCTCAATGTGGGTGGGAACCCCATTAACTTTTCTTTCTATTATTGAATCTCCAGTGCCTAGCACAGTGTACGGCAGTGAGCAGTGAAGATAATTTGTTGAATTAATATTTTATGTGTGTGTGTTGCTTGAGTTGCTAATGAATAATAACTAATGAGTGTGTAGTAATTAAGAAACTTAAACAGAGTTTTATGTTGGGTAGTTGCCCCAGTGTTTGAAAATGAGAAAAATTATAGATGGTGGAATAGAAGTGCATATAATGAAGCAGATTTAATCACACTTACTTCAGGTTTAAGATTTCATAAGGTCTTGAAAATAGGGCCTGGGCTCTAAAATTTGAGTGCTTCATTAACCCTCTTCTCAATTATTTGTTGGAAAGGAGGTTTCACAGTCAGTTTGACTTGCTTTTGTTCATTCCCCCATCTATTTTAAAAACATTATTGAATAATTTCCATAGGTTAAGCACTAAGGATACAAATATATATAACCCATTCTCTCTCATTTAGGAGCTCAGACACATGTCAAAATAACTATAAAATAATATAAGCATTTTAATAGTCACAAGCAGAAAGGACTTTTAGAACACGGTTTGCTTGGGGTGGGAATACGAGAGGGAGTCCACCAAGTATCCCAGAAGTTCAGACTTCAAGCAAATTCTGCTCCCTACCCTGCTTCAAGGCTGACTCATGCAAATGTCTGGCAAAGGGGAGAACACTTTACCCAATGCAAGTATTCTTTTGGTTTCATTCAAGTAACAATAGAACTCTATGCAAAGTTCACAAAATAAAGTTGGTAACCAAAAGAAAAAAAAAAAAGCAACTTAGGGCGAACAGGCAGAGAAGCAAGCAGAGTCTACCTGTTTGGTTCCAGACAGCATAATAGCAGTGTTTGAAGGAGGAGGATGAAAGTTCGGTGCCTGAACCCCCACAGGGGCACACACATAGATACACATACCTGTTATGTCACCTTCCCCAGTCAGGGCCACACGCGGGGCCAGAGCTTATCTCTGAACATTTGGAAAGAGTTACCTTGCTCTGATTTATGAACAAATATGAAGCTGTCTGCTGATGTGTCCCAACCGCAGCCTCGAGTACCCCAGCTGGGGGAGGAGGTGTGAAAGCCCCCCCAGAGTGTGGCCGGAGGTGGCCACAGGAAACACCCAGCATGGAAGGTGATGACTGGCTAGGGGTGAGGGGGGTGTGTGGTGGGCAGAGGGGGGCTCTTTCCTCTTCACAGAAGGCCCCATGGGAGAGTGCACTCACACATTGCTAATGTTCTTCCTGTCATTAGCTCTGGAGGGCCTCAGGAAATTCAGAGTGAGCAAAATTAAAAACAAGATGAGGGAGACAGGCACCTGGAGATGCCAAGAATTGAAGAATTGTCCCCAAACTCCAAGGCCTTGGGGTCTGGGGCTGTGGCCAAGAGAGCTGCATGTCCTTGTTTTATCTGCACTCAACTGCCCAGCCCAGCCCCAAATGAAAGAACGCTATGCTGCATTCAGCCTCATTTCATTTGCTGAAATCCAATAGTTTGAATCATCAAGTACCTTAATTCAATTACTCATTTATTTTAAGCACCTATTCAAAGGACAAGCATTTTGCTAAAGCAAACTGCCTGGGATTGCTCCCCGGGTGGCTGGGCGGCGAGCAAAGCAGGACGGGAACAAGTAGTTACAAGACCTGGGAACGACAGAATAGTACAGTGCACCCGGGGTCGGCCAGGGGCGTGTGAGCAGAGCCCGTGGGGTGAATGGAGAGTGGGCACAGAACGGTGCTCCAGGCTCACAGGACAGCGTGCACGTTCTCATGGGTGCACAACCCTGACGCTCTGCTGGGTCCGGGAGCAGCACGTCTCAGCCGGGCCAGCACTGTGGGCCCAGGGAGCCCTGACAGAAGACAGGTGATGAGGGCCTGGCCTTCATGCCGTAGACAATGGGGCACCACCGAAGGAATTTACGTGAAGGACAGGCATGTCCTGGGGTGGGTTTTAGGAAGGCAGTCTGGGTACATCCTGAAAAGTCAATATTCATAATCAACCCCTATGTAGCCTTAGTGCATCAAAGCCATCGACTCTCTTCAAGTCCTCTGCAAAATGGGGACTAATAACTGCTATGGATTGAGTTATGATGAAGACAAATGAATTGAGAAGACAATTTTGTATATAAGGCACACATCACAGTGTTAGGCACGTGGAAAATTCTCAGGAATGGCTACTCGCTAGCTTGTCTCAGCTCCAACACCTTCCTCCTTGGAGGTTTTGCATCGGCCTGTGTATTGTTGCTTCACCACCAAAGACTTTTCTGTGGAGGCATGGAGTGATTCTGACTCTTCCAGCATCATTCTGATCTGGAGGTCTGAGGGTTCAGAAAGGCTGGTCTCCAGGGAGTGAAAACCAGGGATTTTGTGGTAGTCTTTGCCTGAGCAACGTTGCTGCTCTTTTAGAGGCCTGCTATCCCTTTAAAGGCAAAGTTTCATCTATTTTTTACTAACTTGCGAACAAAAATAATAACTACACATCAAACTCTAAAAATTCAAAATTTTTCAGAATTAAAAGCTGAGATTAAGTTTAAAAAAATCATAGCACAGTTCATGTGATGCTTAATGATAGAAATTATTACTGTGGTCTCTGTTAATTAGACATAAATGCTATTTTATTCCCATAAATAATGGGGCGGGGCTAGACATGTCTCAGAGACTGCTCTGAAGATTAGCCAGGTGATCCTATTTGATGTCCAGAGGGAAGGGGTCAGGATGATGAAGGCAGAATCTGCGAGCTTCAGATATACTCTTTAGGAAAAGACAGGGCCAGAGCACTTCCCTTCAAAGCCTACTTTTATGCAGTGGTCAGCCCAAGGCCAACATATGGATCCTCCAGTCCCTGACAAGAAAGAAAGTGTCACCCGGCACCGAGGGACTGGAGACACTTCCATTTTCTCCAGCCCCCAGTCCAAGGATGTCTGCATTCTCCCTGCCCCTCTTCCAACTCTTAGATCCAAAAGGAGTGCTAGCATGAGGGTGCGCAAGGCTGGCCGGGGAGAGTTCTATGGGGCGCGGGGACAGAGCACGCCAGCTTGCTCAGGGTGGCTCAGGGCCTTTCCTTGGCCTGGTGTCAGCGGACACCTTTCTGCCCAAGCCACGCATCGGTGGGTTTCCCTCTTATTCCTGTTGAATGCTTGTGGCCTTTCAGGAACATCTGTTGCAGGCCTGGGTTTGCTTTAGCTTGATGTGGTCAGCAGAGGCTTTCTGGAGCTCTATCAGACACAGACACTTGTGTCCGCAAGTGACAGTTCTCTCAGCCCCAAGTCAGCCAGACAGAGATCAATTTGAATTCTGGGCTTCCAATCAAATATTCAGGAAAGGACATCTTAGCCTTTGAAAGTTGCAAAGTAAACAGAACCTCAGTCTGGGGAGCAAATGTACTTCAGCTTATTTAAACTGAAATTCTACAGCGGACGGGGCAGTCAGTGGTTCCAACAACTTCAGTGAGCGAATCTCAGGCAAAAGCACAGAGAACAATTATGATGGAATATCAAACTCGCCCTCATAACACGAAGTTCCTATTAATCTACTCACATCCTGGGACTGTCTGTCTCGTCTTTTAGCAATTACCATCTTCAAACTGTGTTGCCCTACAGTTTGAATGGTTTTCATCAATTAGTAAGAATCCATACCCGTGTCCTTATAAGTGTTTGTTTTTCTTTCATATCATCAGTTCAGAGACACTTAATGGAACACTAAGAAAAACATGCTCGCCCAGTGCAAAGAGACCACATTTTATCTTCCTTCCAAGTCATTTCACCACTCTGTATTTACATTTCTGGTTCTTTGTTAACTATGTTTTAATCAAAGTGTACTTTAAAATTTTGCTGCACAAAGTATAACCAGTAGTATACGCGTCACATGGGAGCTGATTAGGAAATCAGACTCTCTGGCCCTTCCCCAGACTTATAAAATCCCCTGGTGAGTCACAGTACAGTGAGAGAAACCCCCTCCAAAGATGACGTGCATTTCACAAATCTTTAATCTACGGAGAAAAAAAAAAGTGCAACTAACTTCTGCATTAAAAACTCAAATACAACAAGACATAGGTGGGCATAAACCATCATAATAAACGCCAACTGTTTACTAAGTGCAGACCAAGCACATATTGGTTCACTGTTCTTCACTACATGACAGGAGATAGGTACCCATTCTCCTCATGTTGTAGATGAAGGACAAAGGTCCAGAGAGCTTATAAAACTTGTGCAAGACCAAACAGTATACCAGTGGACAAGGCAGGATTTGAAGCCAGGCTGTCTGACTTCACAGGGAATGTTTTGAACCATTACACTCTACCACCTCCCAGAAGTAGGCGGCTGTATTCCGGAAACAAAACGGTTTGTTCTGGACCCCAAAGGAAAAGCTAGATTGCTTAAGGACCACAATTTCAAATTTTAGGCTTGGTAACATGTGGAAGCAGAGACCCGGTGAGCTGGCCCGTGCAGAACTCTAACAGAACCCCCTCAGGTATGACCCGAGGGCAGTGAGGCTCCGAGGGAGTGTGTGAGACCCAGTGGTTTTCCCAAAGTGAAAACTTGGAGGCCGGGTAGGGCTCAGCCTCTGCCCATCATATCCTCAGCCTCTTCTACACCCCTCCTGATCCCCTAATTGGGGCTTTTGCTCCTCCAAAGACACCTCACACACACCAAGTGATATCAAACGACAGTTCTTCCTTTCTTGACTTTCATTCAACATCTGAGAATATCCATGTTGCTTTGAGAAGTTATTTTGGGTCCTCTTTGAATCTTTCTCATTACAAAACAAAAGGCTGGAAGGGGAAGGTCATCTTTATAAATCATATTGAATAGCTCTAATACTGAACACCGTGGCAATTTACATTCAAAGTACAACAGGAACATTCAGATGTGATAGCCAAAATGCTCTGCCTTAGATGAAAATCAGTTCTGCTATTGAGTGTTAATGAAGATAGAATCTCAGTCTTGGTTCCAAAGAGTCTTTTACCTGCTAGTGTTAGCTCCACTATTACACTTGTAGATAAAGGAAGTGTGGAAGGCCAAGCCCAAATTAATGTGACTATGGGATTTGTGCCATCTCATCTAAGATGCTTTTTTTTTTTTTTAACCAAATGATGCTTGTTGTCAAAGCCTAGTGTCCCACAAGAATTCTCATAGCCCAGAATGTTTGCAGAATGCTGGTGGGGGTGGTTTCTGGAATAGACTTTAGAAGTCCAAGGAGGCCAAAAACTCTTCCTGTTTAAAGTACGACTCCTGCTATAAAAGGCACGAGACAACTTTCCTTTGGAAGCCTGTCCTATTGGGTGGGAAGCAAGATAAAATTCACCACTCCCTTAAAATGCCACCCTCACGCCAACCATTTCTGGACTGATCCATGAGTGGCCTTTCCATAACCCCCACGTCAGATGTTAAGAAAGGAGTTCCAGAACCAACGAGCGAAGATTGCTGTGTCCCTTTTGAAGCACATGGTGTAAACATAAATCTCTTAATAACTGAAATACCAGAGTGAGACATGGCAACTCCCAAAGATCAAAAACAGAGAGCGGACCAAGCTGCCCTGCCTTCTCCCACTTCTCCCAGAGCTCATGGTTCAGTGGGTGGGTGGGTGGGTGGGGGTGTCCATGGGCTGGGGGTGGGCTGGGCTGGGTAGCAGGCCACAACCTGGCCAACAGAGGAACCAGCAGTCAGAGCTTAAGTACCCCAAGAGTCCACCTCACATACCCCAGCCCTGGGGCACTTACCTTGCACTGCCCAGACACGCAGATGGCTGTGCCGTTCAGGTCGCAGGGGGTACCATCAATGACCTTCTCAGCTTGCCGTACATAGAAGCGGTACCCCATGGCTTGGCAGTTCAACTCACACTTCCGATTGCCCTTTACTACCAAAAAAAAAAAAAAAAAAAAAAGAAAAGAAAAGAAAAGGAGAGAAAAATTCTATCAGCATCTTTTTTCCCTCCTATATTTTTTGAGATAAAATTCACACAATATAAAATTAACCATTTTAACCAACAGTGTTTTTCAGTATATTCACAATGTTCTATAACCATTACCACTAATTCCAGAACATTTCCATTGTCCCCCCAAAGAAACCCTGGATTTGCTAGCTATCCCTCCCAATTCCTTCCACACCCCAGATCTTGGCAACCACCAACCTGCTTTCTGTCTCTATGGGTTTGACTGTTCTGGACATTTTATAACCACATACTTTTTAAAACTGCATGAATGTTATTAGATCTCTCCATATTTAATGGTAGGAGAAGGGACTGTAGCCTGATCTACTGGCTACAGTGGAGATTTGATGTTGAGTGAGTACAATAAAGGAAATCTTAAAGAATAACACAAAGCAAGTAATAGACTCTACTTTTAGACATCCTCCCACACTTTGCCATAATCATGATTATATTTTATATATCAGCCATCATAGTGAGCATACAATTTTAATGTTCTCTTTAAAACTTAAGATCTATTCAGTTATATTATCTTTATGCTCTTTTAAATGGCTGGAGTTTCCTGTAATAATTCCTCCACTATGAATGATTTCAGCAGGTTCCCCATCACCTTAGGTTGAAATCCACATTCCTAAGCAAGGAATAAAATGTCTTTCAACAGCTGAACTTTGCATACCTTTACGGTCTCATTTCCTACCGTCTTCCTCAAGTCTACATTCTATCCTGAACTAAATTCCTCTGTCCAGACATTACTGAAATGTTCCTCTGCCTTTGCCTCACTTGGTTAGCACCCATCTCTACTTTGTTTTAGTTCCCAGATCACCTCTTCCAGGAAGCCCTCCATGAATCCTGATCTTGCCTACACATCTACCCATCACAGACTGATTGGGCCTTCTCTACTATTGGGTGAGCCACGCTTCATTGGAACATGGTCTTGAGGGGCCATGGGGATGTGGCTATCTTATTCACTTTTGTATCCCCAGCACCCAGTACAGAGCTGGGCACATAGCAAATGCTCAACAAATCCCCAGGGAATAAAAAAAAGTGGACGGATAAATGAATATTGGTACTTTGAGGGGGGGGGACTTTATCTTCCTTTTCACCACTAGATCTATTCACCTACCTCAGAGTATTTCTCTATATTCCTATCACTTCACACAGAACTGGCACATAGTAGGCGCTCACTAAATGCTAATTACATACCACTGTAACTAATATCTTCAGATCAATTTAGTTGCCTTCAGAATAAGAATGAGAAAAATTTTTAAGCAAGATATATTTCCATATCCAAAAAAGACAGACAAGCCAAGTACACATTGATTTTTAAAAAACTGTTTCTGGAGAGAAGACTAATGCTATGCTCAGCCATAGACAGCATGTTCCAGGTTCGTGCTTTTGTCTGAAAATCCGATTACTGGATTGGCTAATAATGACTTTTTCCTACACAAGACAATACATCATATTTTCCCCAGTGTGGTTGCATGACTGTCATAGCAATGAACTTCCTTCTCCTCCAAAGCCATTGAAAACTGCTACCAAGAAATAACGTGGAGACTCCAGGACCACATGGTTTAGGGATGATGGAATCCTCCACGTATCCTGAGCTCTAGCTTAGAAGTCAAGAGACTTGGTTTCTTACCTTGGCTTCCCAAATGATAGAAGAGGTGATCTTGGGAAAAATATCAATGAATACCAAAGATGAAAACACCTTTGGGAATTATTTAAAACTAAACCATCAATTATATAGATTAAGAGAACAACACACAATAGGCCTTAAAAATAAAGTGGTAAGTTAAAGGTAAAACTAGCCTTTCTACAACTTGCCTTCTCATGTCATCTATCTATTTAGATATTGCCAGGTGTCTAGATCCATGATAGTAAAAAAGACCTTTGATCATTCAAAAAGAAAAAAAAAAAACAATGTTGGAGAATATGTAAGAAAATTCAGGTGAGTTAGACTGTAGCAGCTAGCAACTAAAGGGCTTGCTGTCAAATAAAGTTTAAATATTTAAACCACTCATTGAGCTCTTTTCCCTTGGAAAAGCCACAGATGTAAGCAAAGACATTTTTCTAGTGTAAAATGCAAAGAAAATAGAAAAGGAGTTAACAGCTACAAAATTTTGGAAGATGGAAAGCAGAAAGACCCATGGTAATGACTTAACAGATCCAAGCAAACTGATCCTCAGCAGGAACTGAAGCAACAGAGCTATCTATATGATAGAATTTCCAAATGGTAACTTTGGAAATAAAGAAGACTGCAGTCCTTAAAAAAAGAGAAATTGTCTGTAAGGGTGTTTAAGAAACAGTTAGAGAGACAAATGAGAGAATGAAAAGAGATCCAAGATGGCAGAGTAGGTAAACACTGTGCCTGCTTCCCTTTGTGAATACATGAGAATTACAAATAATTATAGACCAGTCGACTTGGAGAATGATCTGATGTCTAGCTGAACGGAAGTTTTATAACTAAGGATATAAGAAGAAGTCATGTCAAGACTTGTAGGAGGGTAGAAAGGCGGACCGGGCAGGCCCCAAACCTATGTATGGTGGTTGAGAATCAGGAAGAATATTTCAACCATGGAGGCTCCCTCGAGAGGAATGAGGGACCCAACCCCACACCAGGATCCCAATGGGGTACTGGTGCCAGGAAAAGGAACCCCCACAATATCTGGCTGTGAAAAGACAGTGGGGACTCCAGCCATTGGGTAAGACGTAAGACTGCAGATGTCCCCTTGAAGTGCCTGTGCACAGACTCAGTCACTCTCAGGCGCTCACCCTGGGCTCTGGCAGACAGACAGTGACTCAGGGGGTGTTGGAGACATATGGGTGCTAAACAGGTGTGTGAGTTCAGGCAAGGGCTGGAAGCTAGCCACCCCTTTCCCTGTGTGGGGTCTTCCTCCTGGGCAGCCAGCAGGCAGGCACCACCTTTCTTTTCTTAAGCTCTCCCTCATACCCCCATGTCCATGGTCAAATCTGAACATGAACTGGTCTGGCGAGCTCTGCTCACTCCACTCTAGTGACTCACAGAGACCCCCGCCACACCCCTCTGTACTGCTCCAGGCTTTATTAGCAGCTGAATCTTATGGGAGACAGCAGGTGAGAGCAGGCCCGAGAGTTTCTGGCATTCTATGCAGCTACTCCAGGCCCGCTACTGGAACCGGTAGTAGCTGTCTCTGGTCCACAGTGTAGCCACTTTCATGCATCTCCAGGTTTGACACAGACAGTGAACAAATGTAAATCACTTTTCAGCCCCCACCAGGCAGTCCCCAGCCAGTCACAGGCAGTGGGTGGCCTGGGTCTGTACCGACCCCCTCCCAAGAAGCCGCAGAACCAGCACACTTGGAGGTCAGCTTCGGACCACAGCTTACCATGGTCCAATTAGCCCTACAAGCAACACACAGGACGGGCAGTCTCAACAGGCACCAGAGCCCAATGGGGTGAATCCCACTCAGGGGTATAAGTCCCCCACACAGCAGCCTGTAAGCTGTGGATGTGGCCAAAGCCCACAGCCAGTCAGCCTGAGGGTCAATCACACCCATTGTTGTGCCAACAGCAATCAATGCTCAATTGTAACAGGAGGGATCACACAACCCAGAGCAGGTGACCAGGGAGACTGTGCCAGAGCTCCACAGGGCACCTACTACCTAAGGCCACCTGCCCAAGACTGGGAGACACAGCAGATCTACTTAATATATAGAAATAAATACAGAGAGGCAGACAAAATGAGGAAACAATGAAATATGTTCCAAATGAAAGAACAGGAGAAAACACCAGAAAAAGAATTAAATGAAATGGAGGCAAACAACCTACTAGATACAGCATTCAAAACAAGGATGATAAGGATGCTCAAGGAATTTAGTGAGGACTTCAATGAAGAGACAGCAAGCATTATGAAGGCCATAGAACCCACAAAAAACAACCAGATAGAATTGGAAAATACAAACTGAAATGAAAAAAGCACGAGAAAGAATCACCAGCAGTCTAGACAAAGCAGAGGATTGAATCAGCAAGTTGAAAGACAAGGTAGCTGAAAACATCCATTTAATATAGCAAAAAAGATAAAAAGAATCCCAAAAAAGAATGAAGATACTTTAAAAAATCTCTGGGACAATACCAAGCATAACAATATTCATATCATAGGTGTACCAGAAGGAGAAAAGAGGAAGCAAGGGCTCGAGAACCTAGTTGAGGAAATAATGACTGAAAATCTTCCTAATCTGGGGAGGGAAATAGACATATGAGCTCAGGAGAAACAGACAGTCCCAAACAAGATGCACCAAACAAGCCCACACCAAGACACGTTATAATTACACTGGCAAAGGTTAAAGACAAGGAAAGAATCCTAAAGGCAGCAAGCAAAAGGCAACTGGTAACTTATAAGGGAGTTTCCATAAGACTGTCAGCTGATTTTTCAACAGAAAATTTGCAGACCAGAAGGGATTGGAACAAAATATGCAACGTGATTAAAAAACAAGGACCAAGACAACTTATAGAACCAAGACAACTCTATCCAGCAAGGATAGTATTTAAAGTCAAAGGACAGATAGAGAGCTTCCCAGACAAGAAAAAGCTAAAGGAGTTTATCACCACCAAACCAGTACTACAAAGAATCTTAGAGGGATTTCTTTAAGATGGGAAAAAAAATAAAAATTATAAATAATAAAATGGCAATAGTTATGTATCTAGCAACAATTATTTCCAATGTAAATGGATTAAATGTCCCAATCAAAAGACATAGGAGGGCTGAATGGATAAGAAAACAAAACTCTTATGAATGCTGCTTACAATAGACTCAATTCAGATTGAAAGATATACAGAGACTAAAAGTAAAGAGATGGAAAATGTTATTTCATGAAAATGGAAACACAAAACAAAACAAAACAAACACTAGAGTAGCAATACTTATCCTAGACCAAATGGACTTTAAAACAAAAGCTGTAACAAGAGACAAAGAAGGACCCAGAAGCCCCACTTCTGGGAATTTACCTGAAGAAACCCCAAATGCTACTTTGAGCAGACATGTGCATCTACATGTGCATTGCAGCATTATTTACAGTGGCCAAGGTGTGGAGGCAGCCTGGGAGTCCACTGATAGATGAATGGATAAAGAGGAGGAGGTACATCTATACAATGGAATATTGCTTAGTCGTGGAAGGGAATGGGTTCTTGCCATCTGCGGTGGCTTGGATGAACCTGGAGGGTATTGCGCTGTGTAGAGTGTGTCAGACAGAGGAAGACAGATGCAATGAGATTTCCCTTATATGTGGAACTTAAAGAACACAATTAACAAGTGTAACAGAAGCAAACTCATAGACACAAAGAACATGTTGATGGTTACTAGATGGGAGGGAGGGTAGAGGTAGGGTGAGAGGGTAAGTGATCAAGAAGTACAAATTGGGTGTTGCAAGTCATTATGGAGATGCAGCGTATAGCATGCAGTGGTCGGCAAACAGTCAGTAATGTTCTAAGAACATGGTATGGTGTCAGATGGGTACTGTATTTGTTGGGGTGATAGATGGGATGAGCTTGGGGAAAAAGGTAAAAAAAGTGAAAGGATTAAGGTACAAATTGCTAGTTATAAAAAAAGTCAGGGGGATGTAAAGTAAAAAATAGAAAATATAGTCAATGATAGCATTATTATGTATAGTGCTAGCTGAGTACTAGACTAGTTAGGGGGGTCACTTATTAAATTCTATAAATGCGTAACCACTATGCTGTACACCTGAAATTAATATAAAACAATACGGAATGTCAACTGCAATTGAAAAACTAAAAATGGGCAGAAAAAGTAAAGGCGAATAAGAGGTTCAAATTTCTAGGTATACTGTTAGAATGGCTATAATCAATAAGACAAGAAATAACAAGTGCTGGAGAGGCTGTGGAGAAAAAGGAACCCTCACACACTGCTGGTGGGAAGGTGAATTGGTACAACCACTATGGAAGGAAGTATGGAGATGCAGCAAAAAATTAGGAATGGAATTGCTAAATGACTCAGCGACCCCTCTTCTGGGTATCTACCCAAAAAACCTGAAAACCTTAATTTGCAAAGATGTATGTATTCCAATGTTTATTGCAGCACTGTTCATGGTGGCCAAGTCATGAAAACAACTAAAGTGTCCTTTGATAGATGACTGGATAAAGAAGTTGTGGTACATTTACACAATGGAATACGACTCAGCGATAAAAAAAGATGAAATACAGCCATTAGTGACAACATGGATGGACCTTGAAACAATCTTATTAAGTAAAATAAGTCAGACTGAAAGAATCAGGAAACATATGACCTCACTTATAGGTGGAATATAAAACTGAAAGGAACAAAGACACAGAGACCTATGGACACACTCAATAGTTCAGTGGTTACCTGAGGATAAAGGGGAATGTGGGTGGGAGAGCAGGGGTGGGATAGGGCAGTAGGAAGCAGGCATCAAATATATAATGATAGAAAGAGAACTGATTCTGGGTAGTGAGCACATAATGCAATGCATAGATGATGTAATGTAGAATTGTACACCTGGAACCTATGTAATTGTTACCAGCCAATGTCACCCCGATAAATTTAACAAAAAAATTTCTAGGTATAAAACAAATAAATCATGGGAATGCAATGGACAGCATGGGGAATACAGGCAACAACCACAGTAAGTGTCAGATGGTTGCTGGACTTGTCATGGTGATCACTTCACATATAAACGTTGCAGGATGCCGCTTACTTTGCAGCTGCAGGGTCTGGGGATCTTGGCCCGTGCAGACCCATATGCTGAACTGGGGCATGCCTGGAGGCCCCAGTTCGTTTCCCGCCTGGGGCAAGCTTTCCATATGGGAGGCCCCTGGCCCGGTTCCTGCCCTGTGCAACCCCACATCCACCTGTATGGAATGAAACCATGTCAAAAACTGATGATGTATGTCTGTGGAGACTGCTCTGGGCCCTCCCCCTTCTCTCTGTCTCTCTCTGCCTCTCTCTGTCAAACAATAAAGATAGATAAATGTATATGTTATGCATCTGAAACTAATATATACAACCTTGAAAATGGAAAACAAAGCTGGAAGACTCATATTTTCTGATTTTAATGAAGACACTGTAATAATATCATAAAGTTAGACATATAGAGTAATGGAATGGGATTGAGAGTTGATAAATAAACTTGCATTTTTTGTTGACTAATTTTTGATGAGGGTACCAAAATAAGTCAATGGCGAAAGAACCGTCTTTGCAACAAATGGTGTTTTGAGATAACTTTGCATATCTACATGCAAAAGAATGAAGTTGACCCCATACCTTATGCCATGTATAAAATAAATTCAAAATAGATCATCAGGGTAGATGTAAGAGCTAAAACTATACAATTCTTAGACAAAAACATAGGCATAAATCTTTATGATCTTGAATCAGTTAATAGTTTCTTAGATGATATATGAAAACACAAATGATAAAATAAAAAATAAATTAAATTTCATTATAGAACTCCATTGAGAAAATGAAATGACAGTCTATTGAACAAGACAAAAGTTCTGCAAATCATAATGGACTTGAATCCAGAATCTATAAAGAACTTTTATAGTTCAACAATAAAAAGATAACCCAATTAAAAATGGACAAAGAATTCAAATATACATTGCTCCAAGAAAGATATAGAAATGGAAAATAAGCACATGAAAAGATGCTCAATATCATTAGTTATTAGGGAAATATGAATCAAAATCACAATGAGATATAACTTATTAGCAAAATAAAATCAAGACCACTTCATACTCCTGGGATGGCTAAAATAAGAATGATAATAAGAAGTGTTGGCAAGGATGTAGGGAAATCATAAGTCTTGCATAACACTGATAGGATTGTAGAATGGAACAGCTTCCTTGGAATAGATTTGGTATTCAGAATATCAAACACAAAATTACCATATGACCTAGGAACTCTACTTCTAGGTATATACCTATGAGAAATGAAAACATATATCTTCACATTCAAATTGTAAATAAATATTCATAGTAGCATTATTCATAATAGCTAAAAAGTGGACAAAATCTAAATGTCTTTCAACTAATGAATAAACAAAATGTGTAACGTCACTACATGGAATCTTATTCAGTGATAGAAAGTAATACGCTATGGCATGGATAAATTTTGGAAGTATTATGCTAAGTGAAAGAAACCGGTCACAAAAAGCCACATATTTTATAATTATATTTACTGTCCAGAATAGGCAAATCTATGGAGGTAAAGGAGATTAGTGATTGCCATGGGCTGGAGGAAGGAGAGAACCTGAACTGGCTGCTAATGGGTATGGACTTCCTTCTTGGGGTGATGAAAATATTCTGAAATGATGCAGTGGTGATGGATGCACAACTTTCCAAATATACTAAAACCACTAACTTAAATTGGTGGCTTTCATGGTATGTATATTTTATCTCAATAAATCTGTTGTTTAAAAAGAAAAGCAGCAGTAGTTAGTTTCCTGGATCCCAAGGAAATCATCAAATAAATAACTCAAACTTTCTGTTTACAGATTGCAGGAGCCCACGAAGTGCCCAGGACAATGGTGCTGGGCATGGGATTTGATTTTACCCTCCATGTGATTAATAGGTTAGCCTGTTACTGTTCCAGGGTACAGCCAGAATATACAAGACTCCTCAGTCAAAGATAAAGGATGTTAGTGCTGAAGGAAGAGCAAGCAGAATGAGCAGCATCAGGTTCCTGTTAATGCCTCTTGCCCCAAAGTTCCATGGAGGCAACGTGTAGGAGCCCACGTGGATGCTGTGCAGGCAACGCAGTTGAGGAGCACTGAACGTGAGCAACCCATTGTTTTTATGGGGAGCAACAGGGAGCCCTGCTCTTAATACTGGACAGAAATGTGTTTCATCCCTCAAGGTTGCTCAATGCAAACACAACCTTGAGAAAGGACCTGATTTAAAAGTGGTCAGGGTCTTGCATTCTTGGCACACTCCACAAGACCTATAGGGGCACAAGGGACCCATTGAGAAGCTTCCTGATAAATGGATAATAATGAACAACGCTGAGGCACATGACTGTAAACTTTCAAGACACTTGAGACAAAGAAAAGATAATACAGGCTACCAGAGAGGAAACAAACAAAATGATACTAAACTTCTCAGCAGTAACTCTGAAAGCTAGAAGATAACTGAGCAATGGCTCATAATTTTTGAGAAAAGTAATTTCCAAATTGCAATTAATTCTATAGCTAGTCAAATTATCAACACTTAAGAAAAAAATAAAGGCATTTTCAGAAATTCAATTCTCACACAGTTTACCCCTCATGCACTCTTACTGGAGGATGCATGCTATCACAATGAAGGAATAAACCAAGAGAGTAGAATGTGTGAGATCCAGGAAATACGAGTACAAGATGTAACCCAAGAGAGAAACAGAGAGGGTGCCCAGAACTAGGGTGAAAAAAGATCCCGATAAGACATATGCGCACTAGGGAAAGACTGGAGCAGGTAAGAAGGTTCTAGGAGACATTTCTTAAAAAACAAACAAACAAACAAACAAACACCCCCCACACAAAAACAAAAACAAAACAAAATAGATAAAATACCTATACATTTTAAAATATTGAGAGTATAAGATACCAAGATATCAACTTATTGAAAGAAGATTTGCACAATTTAGAGAGACTAGGGTTGCATGGGTGTAAGGTATATAGAAAAGAAGACAAGCAAAAAGCAAAAGGTATTAACAACAGAGAAAAAAAGAATTCTGGAAAAGAAAAGTAATCCCAGTGTATGGAGTGGATGCTTACAGTGTGGTACTCAGATTATTGACTATTACCGCCCAGTAGTTAGGAGTGTTGCCTGCTGGTAGCTGACAGCTGTGTCTTTCTGGAACTTGCCATCAGCCTATGGGGCCCCTCACCCAAGGCTGAATCTCCTCCCTGGAGATAGCCCCCATCCAACGGCCAGTCCGCGTGGTAATACCAAGGCCCACCCAGATTCAGTTTTGGGTAACTCTGCAGGGCTATCCCAGCTCAGAGCTCCCTATGGGACAAGGTGTGGCTTTTGTGATATTGTCCCAGCTTCACTTCTCCCTCTGCTCAATCCTGCATCTCCCAGTGTCTCAGGTTTACTCCCCAATAAACACCGGGCGCAAATCTCTGCCTCCGGATCCATGTCCTGAAGATGGGACCTAAGCTAGTACACTGTATGGGTCTGCCGTGAGGACCAGATACAGTGTCACCATGGACGCAATGGTTATTAATGTAAGTAAAATGACAACATAGTTATGATGAGAGGGGGTGGGATGGGAAGAGCCCACGTGGTGTGGTGGACAGAGAGAATGATGAAAGAGGGCTACATCCTCATCAGCAACAGAAAGTACTTGAAATTCAAAAATGCAAGAGTAACAATGTACACGAGCATTCTTTAGTGATAAGAAGGTAAATAACATCTTATTAAGAGAAATAAGTCAGAATGAAAGAATGAAGAAACATAGTACCTCACCTACAGGTGGAATATAAAACTGAAAGGAACAAAGAAACAAAGACTCATGGACACAGGCAATAGTTTAGTGGTTACCTGAGGGTAAGGGGGGAGGTGGGTGGGAGAGATGGGTGGGGGGAGTAGGGAGGAGGAATCAAACACAAGGTGACAGAAAGTGAGCTGATTCTGGGTGGTGAGCACATAATGCGATGTATAGACAATGTAATGTAGAATTGTACACCTGGAAACAATGTAACTGATACCAATCAATGTCACCCCAATAAATTTAACACACACACACACACACACACACACACACACACACACTAAATAAATAAGAAATAAAAAAAATAATCAAAAGAATAGCTAAAATAGTTAGAGAGTAAAAAATCTTGGTGAAGGGGCAAAGGTTGTAGAACTGTTTGACTATAAAATATATGCATGCAAAATATGGGCTAAATAATAAAAATTAGTTTACGATGCATGAATGATGTGAGGTGGACTTGTACATCTGTAAACTGTCTAATTGTTACCAACCAATGTCACCTCATCAAATTTAACAATAAATTAAAAAAAAAAAAAAAAAAAAAAGAATGAAAAAATTACTCCAACAATTCAGGTTCTCAGGAATAGAATACTTCTGCACATTTATTATCATTGGTTGGTCCCGCCCATTTCAATTCAAAGATAACACAAAACTGTAAAACTCCTTGTCTTTTCAGGAAATCTGTGTAAGTGGGAGAGCAAAATGTTGCTTTCTAGGAAAGGAAAACGTTGCTAAAGTGTGCAGGCTCTGTTTTAGCTAGCTTTGCTGCTGCTCAGTTTTTGCATTAGCTCTTAGTAAGCAACAGGGAGACTCCCAGAAGGAGGGAAGGGGCCAAAAGGGGCAGGAAAGGAGCTTTTGAGCCTTCGCTATAACTGCACTTTCTCCCACCTCATTTAAGTAGTGAGAAAGTCTCAGGTAAGCAAAGGGAGGAGTTTCTGTGGATTCATACGCGAGGCCGTTCTTGGAGGATGGATAACATCTGTGCTTAGTTTCAGACCCATTCAAACTTCACAAGTTCACTCCAAGGCTAGCACCAAAGCCCTCATTTCCCAGGCTTAAGTTCTGTGTTTGTGGTAGAATATACCGTATCCTGGTTCAAGAAAAGCAGCCTCGTAAACGCAGCTCATAAAACTCAGACGTGGCAGGGTGCTTACCCAACACATGTTGATGAGTGAAGTGTCAACGAATTAGAAACATGTGGATGCGATGTCTTAAGTGTACATGCAGGGTTTAAATAACATTAAAAGGGAGTTGCTCAAAGCCCGAACAGTGGACATGGAACTGCAGCATTTGCTCGGGGGACAATCCAGGGGCAGCAGCGTCCAGTCATGCTGGGCTGACCTCCGCTGACTGCATTATCTGTGTGGTTTTCCTCCTATTTATGACAAAGGGTCTGCCTGCCTTTGGGCCCCTCTGGACTAGAGATGGATGGTTGCTATTTAAACTGCTCTCCCCCAGACTGTATTTTCCAGGACAGTTATGGAAAGTAAGAGGAGGAGAACGCTTCTAAGAGCCCAGACTCTTCTCTAGAATTACAAAACTGTTCTTAAAAAGTCAGAACTGGGGTGAGACTGTCTAACTCTTAGCTCTTCCTATCCTGAAAAGGAAATTGTTTGGGTCGCATTCCATTATTAAAACTTAATTGCAAAAACATACAGCTTATCAGTTGCTTATTATCCCTAACCTTCTATCCTATACTTGCAACGATGTAATTACAATTTTAGAAGTTCACATGCAGTACCTTACTGAATCGCACTTAACTGACAGTCAGAACAGGCGGGGAGATCCAGATTAGAAACTTTGAGCAAAAATGTTATTTTTAAATCCTGAAAGTATCACTGGCTCGATCCTTTTAGCACTGCTCACACTTTAATACAATTTTAGTTTGTAACACTCTCATGCAGTGGTTCTCAAACTTTTAGTGTTCGCAGAATCACCTGGAAGTCTTGTGAAAACACAGATTGATGGACTCCACTCCTGGGGATTCTGATCCCTGAGGTCTGGGGTGGAGGCCCAGAATCTGCATGTCTAACAAGTTCCCAGGTGACGCCAGTGCTGCTGGTCCAGGACTCACACTTTGAGAGCCACTGCTCTAACTGATGCTACTGAACTAGGACGGAGAAAGGAGGCCTACCCAGCAACCAGACCTGCAGCTGACACCTGGAGGTGCATTGCCTAAGTAGACATACGACATGATGTTCAGTTTTATCCACGCAAACCGGCCTAGATGGTCAGGTACGTACACGCTGTTCTGAAAACAGACAGGATAAAGGAACTTCTCTGTCTTTAGCATCTGCATTTACATCTAGCTGCCTAAAGTATTCCCACCATTTAGAAGTTTTATATGCTTAGTGTTTATTGAGCACCTACTATATACCATGGCATGCCCACAGAGGGCATGGAAGCTCGTGTCCTTTCTTCCATACCTTGCCCTATACATTTCTTCCATCGGGCTGTTCCTTTATAGTAAACTGGTAGGGGTAAGTAAACTGCTTTCCTGAGTCCTAGGAGCCAGTCTAGCCAATTATCGGGAATCTTGTGGGAACCTCTGATGTGTAGCCAAGTCGACTAAGTGTGGGTACCTTAGGGACCCAGTACTTGCAATTGGTTTCTGAACTAGTGGCAGTCTTGTGGGACTGAGCTCATAAGATGTAGGGTCTGCACTAACTCCAGGCAGTGAGTGTGTCAGAACTGAATTACATCGTAGGATTCCCAGTTGGTGCCCACTGAGAACTGGTGAATTGCTGGGCATGGAAATTTCACACATTTGATGCTAGAAAGGTATCACTGAATTCTCTCATTTCACACAGTAGAAAACTGAAGCTTAGAAAAGTGGAAAGATTCGCCGAGAGTTACACTGTTTGTCAATGACCTTACCACATTTAATATGCACAGGGATTTCCTAAATTAATAATAATGATATCTCACATGGCTAGAGTGCTTGCAATGTACTAAGTACTGTGTGAGACACTGCATAGGTTATTATTCCATATTATTCTTACCACTCAGTGAAATAGATATTATTAGTGCTCCATTTTACAGATGAGGAACATAAAGTTCAGAGAGGTTTAAGTAACTTGCTAAAAGCCACATCACCAGAAAGTGGTAGAGCCAACAGAATTCAAATCCACTTTGACTCAGAAGCCAAGTCTTACTCTTGGTGCCCTATCGAACTCTTAATTCTTACATCTGAGTACTACTCTCTAAGCAGAAACTCACTTCCTTGAGGTCAAGGACAGTACTTGGTATGTTGCCACATATGAAGCAATGCTCCTTCATTCACCCAATGAGCATTTATTAGGCACCTATTGTGTGCCAGACACTGTGCCAGGATCTAGGTTTAAACAAGTTAGTAAGACAGAGTCTCTGTTTTCAGCCTCAGAATGAGGCAGCCAGCATTCATTCATTTTATGAGTTCATTCACTCAGCAAATACTTGCATTTATTGAGAGTCTCCCTTGGACTATAGTAAGTGTTGAGGAAATGATAAGAAAGAGAGACCAGGTCCTCAACCTTGTGTAATGACAATCTCATGGGGAAGACAAAGAAATGTGAAATTGTGACTATGAAGGATACGTAGGAGTTTACTGTGTGAAGAGCAGGGGAGGAAAGAAGAACATTCAAGACAGAGGCATCCTAAAGGCTACACCCAAAGGCCAGGAAATGCCATCAGGGGGCTGAAAGACATTCCCCATGGCTCAAGTAGATAAGCAAGGGGAGATGAAATGAGATGAGGTTGCAGAGGTAGACCAGTAGCCCAGGTCATGAAGACCACTGTTCTTATGGAAACAGTGAACATACTTGTCTAGAGTTCTACGAAGGACCTCGGCTTGCATTCTTTGTAATTTTCTGGAGAGCAGAACATGGACCAGCAGCAGTTTTGCATTTGGAGAAAGTTCCTAGACATGTAGTTTCATGGGAATTGGCTAAGCCAACTTTGTCTACGCTATCCAACCTTTCCCTGAAATGTTTTCTTTTTCTCTCATGTCATACACAGTAAATCTAAAGCTGGAAAAAGTGACTGAAAACAAATACCAGGATGGAAAAAACACCATGCTGTTCAAAACTCTTCAAGCTGTGTGACATGTAGTGTTACATCTTAAACTGTTACATTTAATAAAAAATAAAAGTTTGAAGGGGGTTCTGCCAGTAGAAAGCCAGTTTGGAGAACTGTCAGGAAAGCAGCTTGACAGCTTCAGTTGAAGCGGGAGTCTAACCATTTTCTTATGGCTTGGGAAAATATATCGCTCTCTGAGCAAATATGGACATATTAAAATATGGAATGTGTATACATCCTCCAGAAAAATGATGTGGCTGGGGCTGTGCTTGTCAAGGACTAAGGCTGTTGAGAGCTCTGAGAAGGAAGTCAGGAAAGGGAACTCTGGTACAAGCGCCACGTAAATAAAAGTCTGAAGCAGAGACACGCCGAGGTGGATACACAGAGGAGGGTGGTTTTACTTCCCAACTCTGCTAGTACAACCTGAATTAAAAAGAAATATATGTAAAGGTGTATGCATGTGTGTATATGAACACACGTGTGTACATATGGGTATGTTGATACATGTGTATTATGTATCTATGTGCAGATGTAGGGGCACATGTGTGTATATTCATGCACATGCATGCATGTTATATGGATGTAAATGTGTGTCTATTTCTATGTATGCATTATGTATAAGTATATACATGCATGTGTGTGCATGCACACATGTGTCTTTCATCTGTGGGCACCAGGCCAGAGCAATCAGCAGTGATAAGAACACACTAGGGGCTGGATCCACAGGTGGAAAATCTTACTGCATGAATGTGCAGGCAGAAGCAGTGAGCCCACATCCCTGAAAACCCAGCAGGAGTTCCAATAAAGGCGCTCTCTCTCTTCCAAACATTTAAGAGCAGACATGGTAAGACACTGGAAAAAAGGAGGTTTCAGCACAAAGACAGTTTTGATGGCTTCATGTAAAGAAGTTTTTAGTACAAGAAATTCTCAGAATTCAGGGATACACAGGCTTCAAGGAACCCTAGCTAATCTCATCTCAGCTTCTGACTGCAGGAGAATATAGAATAAAAAGATGGAAATTGCCTATGTTTCACCGGAGCAGGTGTGACGTGCTGGGCTTTGCACGTACTTTGTGCCCGGGAGGCAGCAGAGCTTAGTGGGCATTTGTTGACGAGCTGCCCTCTGCCATCCTCATACCATGTTCTTTAACAGCCCCATGGAGGGCTCGTGAACTTGGCTCCCCCTTTCGGAATTTCTTCTCGCAGCCATCTGAGTTCTTCACTGTCCTCAGAACATCTACCCTAAGATGGGTTCAAAGACATTGTTCTCTAAAAATTAGGTCTTAAATGAACTCTACTCAACTGCTCCCTTCCCTGTTCTGGAAACGCACCATGGGCATTCTCACCTCTGTGGCTCTATTTTTTTGTTCATCTATCTAGAATATCCAGAATGTCTACTGACTTGAACTCCACCTGCAGCATACGTTTGTGAAGTATACAAACATAAAAATTGTGGTAAGTACTAGGAAGGAAGCCTCCACAGGAATCTAGAACAGAGACATTGACTCTTTCTAGAGGATCAGGAAAGGTTTCACTGTGGAAGTGACTTTTGAATTGAAATTTGAAGGATTAGTTAGTGCTATGAGGAAGGAGACAAGAAGGAAGTCATCCCAAGCAGTGGTACCAGCCCATGCAAAGGCCCTGTGGCAGGAGGAGTGGAAAGGTGGCCAGTGTGGCTACAGAGCAGAGCGCAAGACAGTCTAGAATGGAGTATGCCTGGATAGGTGGCCCTTCTTTAAGTCACAGTTCTCATGATCTCTGTAGACTAGGGTTGCCAGAAAAAATGCAGGATGCCAGTTAAATTTTTCAGATGTACAACATATGTTGCATAGAATATACTTAAGCTAAAATATTATCTGTTTATCTGAAGTTGAAATATAACTGGGACTTCATTTTTATTTGCTAGAAACATTTCTCTGATACAACCAAAGAACATATTTTTCTATATAACTCATTTGTAGACAATAACTCTTAATCAAAGTGGGTCTTATTTTTTAGCTGTCTTGTTGTCATTTTGTCTCCAATTGTTACCTTAGGCAGAAAGAACAAGGCCTCGGGGAGAGAGAGGGGGAGAAGGGAAGGAGGAGGTGAGAGGAGACAAAGGAGAGAGGAGATGAGATCATTCTTAAGAAAAGGTGTAGCTTCAGCTAATTGGAGTGGAATATAACATTATTTGCATGGCAGCCAAGAAAAATCTCTGCCCCCTGTGTCACCATGACAGTTCCCACAAAGGCCCCGTAAAAACAAAGAGAAGGAGTGGTCAGCAAGGAAGTGACCTGGGAACCCCTGTGACACCACCCCTGAATATTTCATGCCTTCATTTGAATATAATCCTACATTTCTTTGTTCTCTAGGGCAGTTGTTCTTCTGGGTTTGCCCACGCGCACACCATCTGGGCAGTGTACTATTTTCTGTCCTTTAATAAACCCACTGCTTGCTTGGCTTTGTTCATGTGGCTTATTTGTATGTTCTGGGACGCCTAACTGCGATGATGCAAGAACCCTTGTTCTTTGGAACCACAATGACCTCAACCCAAGAAGCAAAGCAGGACAAGTCCTTCTAGATACCAGCCAGTCCAACCGTCTTAACTCCACAGCTGAGAACAGGAGGCTTAGCAAGGCACTTGGAGCTGCTCAAGGTCACAGAGAGAGACGTCACTGGGGCTTTTTCATGCTTCTCTGCAGGGCAAGGACAGCACTGAACACATTAAAAAATAGCTTAATCAATTGCCCAGTTGAATTAACAAGCTCATTTACATACCTCTGCACAGAGTGGGATGAACAGATACAATCCCAGACAGCCAGGAGCTTTCCAAACAAAATAAACAGCCAGCCAGACAGAGAAGGGGCCGTTTGCACACGCACAAACACAGGGACAGACACAAAGGACCATAGCAAGTGGCCAATTCGACCAGCTGAACTCCGCCCTGTTCCCAGAGACTTACAAGGGCCCCACAACCAAGGCCGTCTCTCCTCCCTGGTGGCTTGGTGGGTTTACTCCTGCATAGTAGCCCAGTGGATGTACATGGCAAGTGTGGACAGTAATCATTTTTATCTTAAGAGACTTAGCAGCCAGCTTCGCTTGTCCCTTTCAGGCCCCAGTTATTTGCTAACAGACTTTTTCCAGGCCCTCTTAGCAGGCAGAACACGTTCTGTTCAAATATGTGCGACCACTGGGAGAAACAGGCAGGGGGTGGGCCCCTCTACCACTATTTAGCAAACGAAGGCAGCCCTCCACATTCAACTGGACTGAATGCAGGGGATAATCCCCCTGAGTAAGCTTGCCTTTCATGCCTCCAGGGGACTTTGAAAGACGTCAATTTATCCCAATCACAATTCCCGAAGACAAACAAGGACTTGGACACATGAAAAACGAAGGCTCCCTTGTGGCAGCATGAAAAGGGGATTCAGCCGCCCCAGCTCCCGCTTAGAGGAAGCACTGGGAAGGATGTTCTTGTCGTGGCCACACAAAGCGGGGTGTGAGCTCATCATGCCAGAACCTAATTGAAACCTCAGGCTGAAACCGTGTTTTGTGATATTTGGGGGAAAGGATGGGCAAAGAAAAAAAGGAAGAACAAAGGATGTGTACAGAAGCAGCAGGAAAAGCATCCCACTTCTTGACCGCAGGACAATTTGGACGGTGGCCATTGAGTTAAATGAGGTGTAGCCATCCTCTCAATGTTACTGAGATTGGAAGCCATTCCACAGAACTTGCTGCTGCAAGCATTATGGTTCCATAGCCCAGGTCTTTAGGACTCATTAGGACCTTCAAAATGCAATTGTATCCAAAGACATGTAGCAGAGAAGATGCTGTTTGGACCTTTTGATAAAGTACTAGCACATTTAAATCTGCTGAAAGGCACAGAGGTAGAAAGAGAATTGTTTTTGTCTGAACTTACCTGAGTTTGCATCTGAGTTCTTCCACTTACTAAACTTGTGTCATGGGACAAATTATGTCTGAGCCTTGATTTTCTTATCTGTTAAAATGGGTACTTCAATGCTTGTCTCAGAATCAATTAAGAGAAAGTTTGTAAAAACACAGGCACTTAATAAATGTTCACTTCCTTTGTCTCCTCCGAAACTAGATGCCCAGAGAAGAGCTTGGAAGCTTTATATAATTGCAGACATAGAAATATGTATCATTATCAAAATGTGGTAACCCTTGACTATAAAAAGATGGGCTGGGTTGTAGGAGTCCCCATTAGTCTCAAGCCTTCATTATAAGTATTCCCTTGCCTGTACATGGCTAATTGATGTTAGGCTGTCCCTAAACCCTTTCTGAGCCATCTGTTCTTTTAATTTTCTCTGATAATTGTCAGAGAAGCAAATATGCCTGGAAGAGGGGTAGGGAGAAGAGTTCCATGGCTTTGGGCTGCACTTCAGGACTCCTGCTGCTCAGTAACCAAACGCTGGGAAAGCTTTAAGGATCTTATTATTTTATTTTCTTTCTCTTTATGGTTCTTGCAAATACCCACCTGTAAGTTTCATTTCATTATTGGGTCTGTGGAGAGAAATGGTTTTAATCTTCCTTCTTCTCAGAGTCACTTGTGTTCTGAGGGCCATAATCTCCTGAAGTTCAACCACCATCCACTGACAAACACGAGTCTTAGTGAGCGACTCACTATCCTTTTCCCACCAACAGGTGTGACAACAGAGCAGATAGTATGTCCCGACATACACTCCCAACAGTACGTAGCCATTGCTAGTCAACCTTTGTGATGTCGACTCTCTTGCTAGCCTCAGTCCCCTACCTCATCCTGACTATGCAGCAATAGTCTGATGCTCTGGTTTCCTCTGGATAGATTTAGCTATCCAAAATTACCTAACAAATTGGGGGAGAGGGCCAGAAAAAGAGAAAAATGCCCAATATATTTGAGATGAAAGGAGGTGATCTTTTGGACTGACTAAGCCAGGTTATTATTACCACTACTCTTCCCACTGTACTATGTAAGTCAGGGGCCAAGAAAACTTCCTGGACGATCCAATATAGTCAGGGCAAAGCTCTTACAAATGGGCAAGCACAAGTGTAGACCAAGGACATTCAAGGTCTTTTTGTGTGGGTTCAGAGTGCTGGAGGTAAGGGAAAGGTTATTTGATAGGGTAGACATGGGAAGATGCAAGATGCAAAATTTGCTTTAACTCTGTGGACCTATGTAAAGCAAAGTCAAACTTCCTATAGCTTGCCTAGGCAATTCAGATATCTTCCAATAGTTCTAGCCATATTAGTAAGAATTCTCTAATGACCCCCTGCTTTTCTTGTCTAGTGAAGGCCATACAAAGGTTCACCAAAAACAGATAGCCCATGAACATCAAAATAGATAACTGACAGAGAGGAAATGTAGTATGAGCTCTCTTAAACCTCTGGCCTATATTCTATTGGGCCCATTCTGGGGATTTTTTGTTTGTTTGTTTGTTTTCATTTTTTAAAAAGATTTATTTTTATTGTTTTTGACAGAGAGAGAGATACAGAGACAGAGACAGAGAGAAGGGGGAGGGCCCAGAACAGTCTCCACAGTTGCACATCATTTGTTTTTCCACATAGTCTCATTCCACAGGTGGGAGTGGGGCTGCACAGGGCAGGAACTGGGCCGGGGTTCACCCCGGTGAGAACTGAACTGGGGGCACTCCCCAGTTCAGCATATGGGTCCACTTGGGCCAGGGCCGTGATTTGATCTTCAGTCCTCAGGGCTGCAAAGTGAGCGCTTAACCCATTGAGCCATCCCGGCTTCCCCTCTGTTTGGTTTTTAATACTGGGTGTATAGTGACAAATGTTAGCATTTCCTGATTTGTATTCTTTTATCTCAAAATGCAGGGATTACTTAGGGTATTATTGTTCATTCTATTTTATTACTTTGCCTTTAAAAATGAAACTAACATCTCACACCCATTAGAATGGCTACTATCAAAAAAAGAAAGAAAAAAAGAAAAGAAAGAAAAAGAAAAAGAAAATAAGTGTTGGTGAGGGCTGACGAAATTAGAACCCTTGTGCTGTTGGTGGAAATGTAAAATAGTGCAGCCACTATGGAATACAGCCCATCAGCCCCTCAACAAATTAAAAACAAAAACAAAAAAACTACCATACGACCCAGCAATCCCACTTCTGAGTATATATCCAAAAGAAGTGACAGCAGGGTCTTGGCGGGATATTTGCACACCAGTGTTCACAGCAGCACTAACCACAATGAGACCGAGAGAAGCAGGACGAGGAAGAGGTGCTGAGCACATTCTGCTTTCTGAGCTTTCAGCCACACCAGGTGCTTGATGGACATTTTGCACTGCCAATAAAGAGAAGTTGCCTGGGGCAACTGTAAACAAGGAGGCGAGGTACACGTGCCGTGCGCTGGCAGGGGAGCACTGATTGATGGAAGACAAGACCCTCCTACTCCCTTCCGGAGCGTGGCAGCAGGGGAGGCTGCAGATCTGCCGGTCTAAGACAGGGACTGGCAGGGAAGCTGGGCCATCGGGAGCGCATGCAATGACCCACCGGGAATTTTAAATGGAAGGAGAGTGGAAACTAGGCCTCTTTGTTTTCAGAAAGTGACCAGGGTGGCATGCTAGGGGCACGGGAACTGCTGTGGCTCCTGGCTCCCAGCTCCAGGGCTGGGATTGCTCAGCTGCCCAAGAGAGACGGCCCCTCTTTTTGTGCCCTTGGGAGTCCACTTGGAGGATTGTGTTGTGGCTACCTGCAATCCCCAGAGGACTGTATCTGTTTTTTTTTTTTAAGGAGGAAGGATTTTTGGGTGCAGCCTAAGATGGATCTGGCCTGGCAGAAGGTGGCAGGGTTATTTTTCTTTGTGTGTTTTAGAGGGAACAGGATCTGAGGCAGAAGCCTGACATTCTTCCAAAATTGTACATTTTCGAATAAAGACTCTTCCTTTTCCACCAAACCTCTGCCTCTGGAATTTGCCTGTGGACGAGGCAGTGGGACCTACTTGCTATTCAGTAACAACAAGAACCAAAAAGCAGCCCAAGTGTTTATCTATAGATGAACGAACAAACAAAATGTGATATGAACATACAATGGAACCTTAAAAAGGAAGGAAATTCTGACACATGCACAACATAGATGAACCTTGAAGACAATATGCTGTGTGAAATAAGCCAATCATAAAAAGTCACTGTATCATTCTATTTATATGATGTAATTAGAGTAATCAAATTCATAGAGATGGAAAATGGAATAATATCGCCAAGGGTTGGGAGGGTAGGGAAATGGGAAGGTGTTGTTTAATGGGTATAGAGTTTAAGTTTTTCAAGATGAAAAGAGATCTGGAGATTCATTGTACACTTAAAAAATAGTTAGGATGGGGATGCCAGGATAACTCAGTGGTTGAACGCTTGCCTCACAATTGTGAGGTCCAGGATTTGATTCCGGGCCTCTGCGGCGGCACAACCGGTAACTGCAAGGATGGCTGGGCTGTGAAGGCTCTCGCCTCCCATGTGAGAGGCCCCAAGTTTGGTTCTCACCCCTTGCAGCCCCACATCCACCTGTGTGGAAAGAAACCATGTCACAACTAATGATGCACAATTATGCAGACTGCTTTGGGCCCTCCCCCTTTCCTTCTCTCTCTCTCCTCTCAAATAATAATAATAATAATAATAAATAGAAAGGATGGTACATTTTATGTTATGTGTATTTTACCATAAAATTTAAAAATGGAGGCAATATTCCAGAATCTATAAAATCATAAAATCAAAACTCTGCCCCTCCTCCATTACTTCCAAGAAATAAAATCAACATTTTAATAATACAATAGGTAAAATTGGTGATCAAACTCCAGTTGCTGGGATCATTTCCTACCAGATCACTCTGGCCTACAGATTTGCGCTCTGGCTTCTAGTCTTCCCTTCTTCATGTGAAGCTGAGCGGATAGGAAGAGCTGAACAATAGAAAACCTTTTGGAAGAGAACACATTCTGGTAGATGGAAAAATCAGCCGTCCTTTGCAAACAAAAATGACATTCCTGACCCCAAACTAATAAAGCATGCACGAAGGTTGCTGTGTTCCCCATTATCGGGGCTAAGTTTCCATTGCTTCACCCACATTCTCCTACTATAACGTGCCTGGAGCACAGTGGGTACTTCATATGGGTTTGGTGAGCAAATTAATGAATTACAGAATAACGAAGGGAAGTGAACCAAGCAGCTTTTACAAGGCAGAGATGTAAAGAAGGCCTCAAGAGTCTGAAAATGCAAATTGACTGCCTCGTTCTGGACAAATTCAAGGGGTGATTTATGTGTAACAAGGTGAAGGAAGTTCTTGCTAAAAAATCTCAGGTTTTACTGAGAATGTGTGATATCCTGAGTGCAGTTTTGATTTGTCTTCTGCGTATGTGTGTAAACCACAAAAGCAGTTAACTGTTGATGACCAAATAACAAATGCCTCCGGGACTCCCGGGAGAGATTAAATAACTCTGGGTTGAGAAGAAAAAGGGAAGATCAAAAGAAGATCCAGCCATTCCCGGCTGGCAGGCGGTAAGAGGTCCCCTGGCCAAGAGAGGGTGATCTTTGCTTGAACTTAGAGGAATGTGGAAAAAGGGCTCTGGGCTTTGAGAAGAAAACCTCCAAGATGCTCTCTTCACTGTGCTGACCAAGATTCTGAGCTAAATGCTGGAAATTCGCTAACCAGACCATATTTGCTTCTAAGCTTTTGCGGTATATACTTATAATCAATAAAAACAGATTTTTTTTTTTTTCTTTTCTTAAAAAGGATAGCACATAAAGCAAGTTCAGGGTGAAAGTAGTATCTTCATATGACTAGCCCAATGCTTTTTGAGAAAATAAGGTAGATATCAGGCAACAAAATTCATACGACCTATTCATTCCCCCTTCTGAAATTTATTCTAAGACTAAAATTTACAAGTACTGTAGAACATATGATGGTTTTCTTGAAATGCATTTGAGTGAATTTTGAGTTCTTTTTAAAAACTCGATTAGGAAAAAGACATTGGAGAGAGAAAACAGTATTTTATTGACACCCAAGGCCATGTTCTCTATCTATGGCTAATCCTTACATAAGCCCTGATTCATGGGTACCACTTTCTTGATGAGAGACAGTCACTAACCACAGCACCCCGTGCAGATCTGAGAATGTTTCCGTAACACCTGAGATCACCCAGACAACATTATCCATCAAAAAGGTCCTTGTCTATAGCCACGCATGCGGGTTTTTTTATGGTAATGATTATGCTTTGCAGCTGGCTTCCCATACACAGCCATTCAGTTCTTCACACGCGTGATAAAAGCATCCTACCCTCAGAAGCCTAATACAAAAAAGCAAGCAAGCTGCGAAAATAACTTGACCTCATGCCCATGGCTGCAAGGAATCTTCTAGGGACCAGGAAAAAAAAAAAAGATAAAAACAAAAAAGCCTGAAACCTTGACTCCTAAAGTAGCAAGTACTGTAATGCAAATTAATGTTGATTAAAGGCAAGCAGAACCCCTTTCTGCCTATAGTTTCCAAATACAAAGCTTAGAAAACAGGGTTTTTGCCAAATTCTCCCAAAGCAAGGAGGAAACAACTGGGTAAGGCTTTCATCATTTGAAAAGCTTATCCTCTGAATTAGAAACCTAAAGTAACGCCTAAAAAGTCTCTTAAAAAGCGTTAGGTACTGAAACATCAGCGTCTACATGTTTTAGGAGTTCTTGCTGAGTCTCTCTCCTAGGAAATAAACCATCCTGTTCTGGAGAGTAGGGAGTCTGGGGTCCACCTGTCAAACTTCTCTCATGTGCTAACATCTCCATCTGCTGGAAAGTTCGACGTCTGCATTAACAGCAGAGAACGTTAGTTTTGTTTCCCTATAAATGTAGGTCAAAGTTACAGTGCCATTTTCTTATTTATGAGCAGCACAATTTTACTTAAAACGTCTGTCTTTCCCCCTTATTTCTGAGGTCCCCAGTGGACTTTATCTTCCCCTCACCCGCCCCACGGGATCTCCTCTCCACAGTTTGCGTTTTTTGTTTGTTTGGTTGTTTTTTTCATGTGTGTCTTTGATTTAAAAAAGAAAAGAAAAGAAAACCCACACATTTGGGCAGTGAGGACAAGCCTGTTTGCTATTCTACTGTTTCTGGTGTCTCCAAGGCTCTCGCTTTCTGTATGCTAGCCTTTAGTGCCCACAGGCTGGGCACCGACTCAGTGAACCGCCCGGAGATACAACTGCATATCATTAATAGATATGCACACAAGTTCTCCTCTGTCATTTGTTTCTTCATGAGCTCCTGAAGTTTCACTTTCTTCTTCTTTGGAGCTTAGTCTCCATTCTGCCATTTCTTTCTTTAAAGTAAACCAATGCAAATTCTATTTGTAAATTACAGTAGATGCTCTGTTCACTGGAACTCAAGCAACTGGCACGTTCAAGTGACTCTCAAAAGTTTTGCCAGTTGCTTGAGTTCCAGTTAACAGAGTGTCTTCTTACATGTATCTGGCATCTTACCAGTTCCCATGGGTGCCGGTTAACTGAGAGTCAACTGTATTGCTTCTCAGTGTTAAGCTCACAGTATGAACTTCAGCAGCATTTGGAGCTTCTGTCTCTTTATCTGTACAGTACGGTGGTTGGGATGATCTCGTAAGTCCATAGTATTTATGATGGTCAGAGGAAAAAGAGGCCAAATAAGTAAAGAAGCCATCTCCTTCAGTAGCCTCTCAAAGGCTGCACACTCCACAGAGCCAGAGCTTGGCAAGGAAGTAAAGGCAGAAAGACAGGTTCATCTTGTTCTCCTCTTAGGAGGAGGGCTGGTGAAGGACATGCCAGATAGAAGACTCTAAAAAGCAGTACTGGGGAAGCCAGGATGGCTCAGCTTTGCAGCCCCGGAGACCGAGGATTGAATCCCGGCCTGTGTAGACCCATATACTGAATTGGGGTGTGCAGGAGGCCCCAAGTTTGGTTATACCCCCCCACCTCCGGCTCAAAGGGGCATGCCTCCCATGGGGGAGGTCTCTAGCCCAGTTTGCACCCTGCGTGCCCCCCACCCACCTGTGTGGAATGAAACTATGTTGAAAACTGAAGACATATAACTATGGAGACTGCTCTGGGCTCTGTCTCTGGCTCTGTCTGTCTCTGTCTCTCTCTGTCTCTGTCAAAAACAATAAAATAAATCCTCAAAAAAAAAAAAAAAAAAGGAAAAGAAAACAGTACTCAGATAAGCCCAGGAGAGCCGAATCCAGAACTGTAGAGATGAACACACCTTATCCTCCATAACCATCAGCTAAAAATGTATTCCAAGAATGAGAAGATGAGAAAAGTTAAAGCAAAACTCTTTCTGTCTCTCTCTTTCTCTGTCTGTCTATGTCTCTCTCACCCCACACCTGCCTAATCCAGGGGCAGAAGTTTTAAAAAGCTTTTGAGCTCAACAACTCATTTAAAACAAGTTACCTCCCTTGCCTAGAAGAATTAGGTTTACTAAGCAGTGGCTCACAACAATAAAAGATCCATTAAAATGATAAATTAAATGTGGCTAATATTTGAGTTCATTCCAGTAAAAGAAAGAGCATAATGGAGTGAGCAGTGGTTTTGTGAGGACTGAGTTCGGGACCCCAGCACTACCCATACCATTACTGCGTTATGTTGTTTTCCTACCTGTGGTCCCACTTAGACTCTGAGTTCCAGGAGGTTGAGAGAACCTTCTATTTTTTGTCCTTGTGGCCTAGGCTGAGATCCTCTCACGCAATAAGTGCTTATCAAGTTGAAATGGACTGACCAACACTCATGCTAATGGTTCCCGTGTGGGCAGAAGAGGTGATGGAGTAGCCAGCCTATGTGCTAGTCCTCATTAATCTGGGGGGAACTCTCCAAGTCTCCTTCATGGCGCCTTCATAGGAAGTAGAATCAGTGTCCCTTCCTTTTCTACTTTACTTCCACCTGACAGAAAACAGTCATGATGTATTGATAGTGTTAGAAAAAGCCACTTTACTGCCATCTGTTGAAAAGTTATTGTAAATTTTTAGTAAATATGCAAATCGTTCTTCTTTAGAGTCAACAGTCAATAAAATATTTAAAAAATCAAAACAATCAAGATACCTACAATGTAAATGCTGCCCCCTTAGAGGAAATAATCTGTGCAGTGAATAACCTGGACAGCTGTACAAGGCAGATGATTTCTTTTGTGCGTTTATGTGGCTAGCCTTGAAAAACGGAGTCCTTGAGTTGGTGGCAAATGGTGGAACAATGTACGTTGTTACTTTCATGTTGGCTTTTGGAAGAGTCATGGATAGAGGTGGAAGCGTGTTTGTGTGTGTGTGCTGGGGGTGAGAAGGAGGCAAGGAGGTGATCACAAGAATTCTAAGAAACGATTTCTCTCCATCACAAAATGCTCAGGCTCAGCAGGCTTGACCTGAAAACTTGCTCTCAAAAGCATTTTCCTAGAAATACACTGTTAATGTAGGTACCAAATAGCTGCCCCAACACACCATGGCCCACTGCCCCCTGGGCGTTGTCCGTGAATCCTCAGGTCCTCTCATCAGGACTGTTCCCTTTCCCTGTCTTCTCCGCAGCATTAACACTGCACATCGACTCCTTGGTGCTCTCTTGTCTCTTTGTGTCCCTGCCGCTGCAGTCTCCTGATGGCCCTACTTTTGGGCCAATCCTTCCCTGGTTCTCCTTCTTCCTCCACCTCTGATGTAGGCATTCCCCGAGGGTCATGACTTAGAACTGAACGTTCCTTCTTCACTCTCTCCCTTTTGGCCGTCTCCTGGCACTGTTCATCCCAGCATTCGGACTCTCCGTGGGCCTTGATCTCCATGTGCCTACTCAGCGGTCCCCGTGGGATATCATGCTTTCACCTCAAATGCACTTTAGTACTAAATTCAATTTCTCAATCTGCTCCCACATCTCTCTTCCCTCCGTACGGCAGGGCTGTCTTTATTGTACGGTGGCATCTTGGTATTCGTCATTAATTGCTTTTGGGGGGGGGGTGTGATGAGTACCAAAACTGATGGGTACCAGACAAATTTTCCCATAAGGAATAACTCAGCGGCACTTTGGTAGTCATCATTAATCGGTTCCAGGAGGTGTAATGATTACCAAACAAACGACAAGTACCGGCACAAAATTTTCACATCAAAATGCATTGACTACCAAATTCAACGCGTTTCAAAGTGGGTGAGTACCAAGGTATGACTACAGTCACAGAGCTTCAAAACAGTGTTATTGACTCTTCTCTGTCCCTTTCTCCTTGCATGAAGTCACCCATCCAGCTCTACTGATTCCCCTTGGGACTGTCTCCAGGGTTTTTTTTTTTCATATGTCATTATGTTTCTTTCATACATTCCTTTCTTAAAAAATTTTTTTTTCAGTATAGTTGACATTCAATATTATATTAGTTTTAGGTGTACAGCATAGTGGCTAGGCATTTATATAACTTATGAATGTTCGCCTAGTAAGTCTAGTACCTATGTAACTATATATATATATATATATATATATATATATATAGTTATTACAACATGATTGACTACATTCTCTACACTGTAGTTTACATCCCTGTACCTATTTTGTAACTGCCAAATTGTACACCTTAATCCCTTCCCCCTTTTCACCCAGCCTCCTAAACTACCTCTAATCTGGCAACCATCAGTTTGTTCCCTGTATCTTTTTTTTTTTTTTTTTTTTTTTTTTTTTTTTAACTTTTTTTTTTTTTTTTTATCTTTTCACATTTATAGAGAGAAATTATCTTTTTGTCTTCAGTGCATAGTTATTTCTATTTTACTTTTTGACAGATAGAGAGAGAGACAGAGACAGAGACAGTCAGAGAACCAAACTGTGGGAACTCCCCAGTTCAGCACGTGTGTTCCCTGTATCTTTGACTTCGTTTCTATTTTTTTTTTGGTTGTTTATTTTGATTTTTAGATTCCACATGGTATTTGTCTTTGTTTGACTTATTTCACTTAGCATAATACCCTCTAGGTCCAAACACATTTTTGCAAATGGCAATTCATTCTTTTTCATGGATAAGTAATATTCCATTGTATATATGTACCACTTCTTTAACCAATCATCTTTTGACATAATCTTAGGTTGCTTACATATCTTGGCTATTATAAATAATGCTGCAACGAACATAGGGATGCACATATCATTTTGAATTAGTGTTGTGGGTTTCTTTTTTGCGGAATGGTCATACTGTTTTCCATAGAGGCTGCACTAACTTCCAGTCCCACCAACAGTGCACAAGGGTTCCTCTCGCTAACATCTGTTATTTGCTGATTTATTGATGATGTCCCTTCTGACAGGTGTGAGGTAATATCTAATTGTGGTTTTTAACTTCATTTATCTAATGATTAGTGACATTGAGCATCTTTTCATATGTTTATTGGTCCTCTGTATGTGTCCTTTTTGGAAAAATGTCTATTCAGGTCCTCTGCCCATTTTTAAAATCAGATTGTTTGTTGGTTGTTTTGTTGTTAAGTTGTATGAGTTCCTTATATATTTTGATATTAACCCCTTATCAGATATACCATTGGCAAATATCTTCTTGCATTCAATAGGGTCTCTTTTTGTTGAAGATTTCCTTTGCTGTGCAAAAAACTTTTTAGTTTGATGTAGTCCTATTTATTTTTTCTTTTGTTTCCCTTGCCCAAGGATACATGTCTGAAAAATATTATTACTAAGAACAAAGTCAGAAAGTTTATTGCCTATGTTTTCTCCTAGGAGTTTTATAGTTTCGGTTTTACTTTGAAGTATTTAATCCATTTTGAGTTTATTTTTGTATATGGTGTAAGAAAGTGGTCTAGTCTCAGTTTTTTGCATGTATCCATCCAATTTTCCCACAACCATTTATTGAAGAGACTGTCTTTACTCCATATTATATTTTTGCCTCCTTTGTCATAAATTAACCATATAGATGTGGGTTTATTTCTGGGTTCTCTATTCTATCCATTGATCTATGTGCCCATTTCTATGTCAATACCATGCTGTTTTGATTACTTTAGCTTTGCAGCATCGTTCGATACCAGGTACTACGATACCTTCACCTTTGTTCTACTTTCTCAAGATTGCTTTGGGTATTCGGGGTCCATTGTGGTTACATATACATTTTAGGATTGTTTGGTTTAGTTCTGTGAAAAACACCATTGGTATTTTGATATAGATTGCTTTGGGTAGTATGGACATTTTAATGATGTTCATTCTTCCTATCCATGATTTCTGTACAGTACATACTTTCATTCATTTTATCTTCTTCAATTTCTTTCTTCAGTGTCTTATAATTTTCTGAGTACAGCTCTTTTACCTTCTTGGTTAAATTTATTCCTGGGTATTTTCTTTTTTGATGCAATTATAAATGTGATTGTTTTCTTAATTTCTTTTTCTAATAATTCATTATTGGTGTATAAAATGCAACCAATTTCTGAATATTAATTTTGTATAGTGCTACTTTACTAAATTCATTTATCAGTTCTAATAGTTTTTGGTGTAATCTTTGGGGATCTGTAAATATAGTATCATGCCATCTGCAAATAAGCAGTTTTATTTCTCCCTTTACCATCTGGGTATCTTTTGTTTTCTTCTTCTTTGATTGCTGTGGCTAGGACTTTCAATGCTATGTTGAATACAAGTGGTGAAAGTGAGCATCCTAATCTTGTTCCTGATCATAAGGAAAACACTTTTAGCTTTTTAAGAGTGAGTATGATGTTAGCTGTGGGTTTGTCATATATGGTCTTTATTATGTTGAGGTATGTTCCCTCTATCCCTACTTTGCTGAGAATTTTGATCATAAACAGATGCTGGATCCTATCAAATGCTTTTTTTGAATCTATTGATATGATCATGCTTTTTAGCTTTCATTGTTTTTATGTGGTGTATCTTGTTAAATGATTTATGGATATTGAGCCAAACTTGCATCCCAGGGATGCATCCCACTTTATCATGATGTATGATCCTTTTAATATATTTCTAAATTTAGGTTGCTAATATTTTGTTGATAACTTTTGCATCTATGGTCATTAGGAATATTGGACTATAATTTTATGTTTTTGTCTGATTTAGAAATCAAGGTAACGGCCTCATAAAATGAGCTTGGGGAAACTTCCCTTTTCTTCAATTTTTTGAAATAGTTTAAGAAGGATAGGCATTGAATATTTGGTAAAATTCATCTATCAAGCCATCCAGTCTAAAAGTTGTGGTTGTTGGGAGTTTTATGATTATTGATTCAATTTTGCTAGTAGTTATCAGCCTTTTCAGATTCCCTGTTTTTCTTGATTCAGTCTTGGAAGATTGTATGTTTTTAGAAATTTATCCATTTCTTCTAGGTTGTCCCATTTGTTAACATATAATGATTTGTAGTACTTTGTTATAATCATTTATATTTCTGCGGTGTTAGTTTTCACTTCTCTTTCACTTCTGATTTTATTTATTTAAGTTCCCTTTCTCAAGATTTATTTTATTGTTTGAGAGAAGGTGAGAGAAAGAGATAGAAAGAAGGGGAGAGGACCAAGAGCAATCTCCACAGTTGTATATCATTGGCTGTGACAGTTGGATGTGGGGCTGCATGGGGCAGGAAATGAGCCAGGGGTCTCCCACACGGGAGGTGTGCACCTTCACAGCTGAGGCATCCCAGTGGTTACCAGCTGCGCCACAATTTAGCATATGGGTTTGCACGGGTTGGGGCCGGGAAACAAACCCAGGACCTTGTGATTGCAAGACAAGCACTCAACCACTGAGCTGTCCTGGCATCCCCTCTTTTTTTTTTTCTTTATGAGTCTAAATAAGGTTTATCAATTTTGTTTATTTTTTTCAAAGAACCAATTCAAAGAAAGCAATTAATTAATTGCTTTCATTAATCTTTTATATTGTTTTTATAGCCTCTATTTCATTTAGTTCTTCTTTGATCTTTATTACTTCCTTCCTTCCACTCACTTTGGGTTTTGTTTGTTGTTCTGTTTCTAGTTCCTTTAGGTGTAGGCTTAGATTGTTTCTTTCAAACTTTTCTTGTTTCTTGAGGTAGGCCTGTATTGCTATGAATTTCCCTCTTAGAACTTTTTTAACTATGTCCCATAACTTTTGTGTTGTTGTGTTTTCATTTTCATTTCTCATAGTATTTTGACTTGCTCCATGATCTCATTGTTAACCCATTCATTGTTTAGTAGTTTGTTAGTTAGCCTCCACGTGTTTGTGTTTTTCAGTTTTCTTCTTGTAATTGATTTCTAGGTTCATACCATAGTAGAAGATGCTTGTGACCAGAGAAGATGCTTGATAAGATTTCAGTCTTCTTAAATTCAATGAGACTTGTTTTGTGGCCTAATGTGTGATTTACCTTGAAAAATGTCCCAGGAGTGCTTGAAAAGAATGTATATTCTGCTGCTTTGGGGCCAAATGTTCTAAAAATAGCAATTAATTCTGTCTACTCTAATGTTTTAATTAAGGTCACTGTTTCCTTATTGATTTCCTGTCTGAATGATCTATCCTTTGATGTCAATGAGGTGTTAAAATCCCCTACTATTACTGTATTATTGTTGCTCTCTTTCTTAATGTTAGTCAATAATTGCTTTATATCTAGAGGTGCTTTTGTGTTTGGTGAGTAAATATTTACAAGGTTATAGTCTCTTGCTAGATAGATCCCTTTATCATTATGAAATTCTCTTTTTTGTCTCTTGTTATACCCTTTGTTGCAAAGTTTTGTTTGTCTGATATAAGTGTTACTATCCCAGCTTCTTCTTTTTTTTTTTCTTTCCATTTTCATTTGCATGAAATACCATTTTTCCATCCCTTTACTTTTGATCTGAATTGGGTCACTTGAAGGCAGCATATGTATGGGTCTTGTCCTTTCATCTATTCAGCCACCCATGTTTTTTTTTTCTTTTCACTCTATATCTTTTGATTGAAGCATTTAATCTATCTACATTTAAAGTAATTATAGATATGTATATAGTTGTTGCCATTTTATCATTTATATTTTTTATTTATTTTTCTTCTTTTAAAAAAGAAGCCTTTTTTTCTTTTCTTTTTTTTAAAACTATTCCTGTAATACTGGTTTGATGGTGATAAACTCCATTAGCTTTTCCTTGTCTAGAAAACTCTTTAATCGCTTCTTGGCCTTTTGGCTAAGATCAAGTGTAGAAAACTCTTTATCTGTCCTTCAATTCTAAATAATAGCCTTGCTGGGTAAAGTAATCTTAGTTGTAGTTCCTTGCCTTTCATCACTTTGAATACTTCATACCAATCTCCTCTGGCCTGCAAAGTGTCCGTTCAGAAATCAGGCTTATGAGAATCCATTGTATGTAACAAACAGCTTTTCTCTTGCTGCTTTTAAGATTCTCTTCGTCTTTAACCTTTGGCAATTTAATTATGATATATCTTGATGTGGATCTGTTTGGATTCATCTTGTTTGGGTCTCTCAATGCTTCCTGGAGTTGTATGTCTATATCCTTCACCAGGTTAGAGAAGCTTTCAGTCATTATTTCTTCATATAGGTTTCAACCCCTCACCTCTTTCTTCTCCTGTATTTTTATTATGCTTGATGTTTCCCAGAGGTACCTTAAACTATCCTCATTTTTTTAGATTATTATTGTTTTCTTTTTTCTGTTTTTGATTGGGTGTTTTCTGCTATTTTGTCTTTCAAATTGTTGATTCAATCATATGCTTTTTCTAATCTACTGTTGATTCCATCTAATGTATTCTTCATTTGAGTTATTATGTACATTATTTGTGACTGTTTTTTTTTTAAATTTATTGGGGTGACATTAATTGATATCAATTACATTGTTTCCAGGTGTACAATTCTACATTACATTGTCTATACGTCACACAATGTGCTCATCACCCAGAATCAGTTCACTTTCCATCACCGTGTGTTTGAGTCCCCCTCCCTATGCCCCTCACCCATCTCTCCCACCCACCTCCCCTCAGGTAACCACTAAACTATTGACTGTGTCCAGGAGTCTTTGTTTCTTTGTTCCTTTCAGTTTTATATTTCACCTATAAGTGAGCTCATATGTTTCTTGACTCTTTCATTCTGACTTACTTCGCTTAATAAGATGTTTTCAAGGTCCATCCATGTTGTCACAAATTGCTGTATTTCATCTTTTCTTATTGCTGAG
>PVKE010009113.1:0-45785 GCA_004027555.1 Craseonycteris thonglongyai | reverse complement strand
TCGAATCCCGGCTCCGGCCCAGGCAGGACCCACGTGCTGAACTGGGGAGTTCCCACAGTTTGGTTCTCTAACTGTCTCTGTCTCTGTCTCTCTCTCTATCTGTCAAAAAGTAAAATAGAAATAACTATGCACTGAAGACAAAAAGATAATTTCTCTCTATAAATGTGAAAAAATAAAAAAAAAAAAAAAAAAAAAAAAAAAAAAAAAAAAAAAAAAAAAAAAAAAAAAAAAAAAAAAAAAAAAAAAAAAAAAGAAAAAAAAAAGAAAGAAATGATAAATATTCTTCTAATCCATAACCTCCATATTGACTAGGTCAGTATATGATATGAATTAACTTAATGAGTTTTCAAAAAAAATCTACATTCTTCCAACATTGCTATTTACTTGTATACTTCAGTTATTTGCCTAATAGTTTAAGAAAGAAATGAAGAAAAAAACTACTTTGCATAAAGGTAAGAAGATTTTTAATTTATGCTCTTTGGGAGTTAAAAGCATTAACCATGTCAATAAGAACTCTGACACTCACATCTAACTGACACTATGGAATAAGTGCTTGGTACTTTCTCTCTCTCTTTCTCTGTTTGTCCTAATTAGGAGCCTATCTTTGTTCTTTGTTTCTTAGGATTACTAAATTTTAACTGATAAGTTAATCACTAAAAAGAGTAGTATAATACAAGAACACTGGACAGGACACCAGGAAGGGAAAGTATTTAGAAACTAGAACAAATGTTAAATTTAAAGTCTCAGATACTACTTCAATATCTGTATCACTGAAGATGTGAAATGGCCTCAGATATAAAATTAGATAGATCAAAGTGAGTGCTGATTTCTTTTTTAATTTTTCACAAATAACCTAATATAAAATCCTAAAAAACTATAGCAAGCTGAAATCATTTTTATTATTATTATTTGACAGAGAGAGAGAGAAGGGGTAAGGGCCCAAAGCAGTCTCCATCATTGACAGCATTAGTTTTCCATATAGTTTCACTCCACAGGTGGGTGCAGGGCTGTGCAGGGCTGTGCAGGGCAGGAACTGGGCCAGGAGCCTCCCACATAGGACTTGGCAAGAACTGAACTGGGGTCCGCATGGGCCAGGGCCGAGGGATTCGATCCTTGGGCTCCAGGGCTGCAAAGCAAGAGCTTAACCCACTGAGCCATCCCAGCTTCCCCTGAAATCATTTTTAAGACGGTTGGTTTTTTTAACATTACTTGGAATAAGCCAGTTGCTACTAGGATTTCACGAATGTAGAAATTTAAAATTTTTACGAATCAGAGTCATCCTGGAACCAGGGCAGCTGGAACTTTTTCTTTATGTGCTTTACAATTTACATTTAAGAGTCCAAATAAACAGTTTCTTTTCATGGTGGAGAACTTCCAAAGTACTAATCACCCCATATGTTTTCATAACCCTTTGGGAGTTCTAACAAGTGGTAAGAAATTGAATTCTTTGATTTTCTCTAGACCAAGAATTCTCAAAAAGAATGACAAAGCTCCAAGGGGTAGAAAACCCGTACTGGGAAGAGAGTAGAACAAAGAAAATATCACTCTTTTAAGGCATAATCAGATATACATACAATATATAAACAGCATATTTGTGACATTAAAATTTCATGTGGGAAGGGGTTTAGGAAAAAAAAAAAAAAAAAAGCCTAAAAATTTTCCTTAAAAGTGTTATAATGAAATAAAGGTTAAGAACACTCCCTTAGATGGAATCTAGTGATATACAGTTCACCTTTCTCAGAAAATATGGTCATTTGAGTTAGCATACCCTGGGAAAGAAATCACAGATCAGTCTATGGCTTCTCATAAGACATATTTTAATGTACCCTTGAGAAAAGGCTGTGTTAAAAGGTTAATTACTTCTATAAGAAGTGTTTAAAGGTTATAATGCCTCTTAAAATAGCAACATGATATATGAGGGGGACCCCCCCCCAAAACCGGAATTATCATCTGGAGGGTGAGCCCCCTGTAGTACAGGCTTCCCCTGCTAGGTGAGCATTCTAGGAACCCATTGGCATCAGTGTACCAGCTGGCACTGAGAGGCTGCGTGCAGAAGAAACATCCTGATGTGGCCAACGGATGACTGGTTCTTCCACATGAACCTGCCCACACCACACTGTGTGCTCAGCAGGTTTTGACCAAAAACAGGAGCTCTGTGCCCCACCCTCCCTATTTACCTGATCTTATCCCCAGCGACTTGTTTTTGTTTCCCAATGAAAAAACATCCTTAAAGGGAAATGTTCTGCCAATGTGGAAGAGGTGAAACAAACAAACAAACAAAAAACAGCAGCAGCACTTAAAATCGAGGCGCTCAAAAACTGTTTTGAGCAGTGGAAAAAATGTCTCAATATATTGCATCAAATGGAGAGTACCTTGAAGGTGAGTCCCCATTCAGTTTGCCTTCAAATCTATTCTTTCTCCTCTGGCTCTGCACTATAGGACAGGTTGAAACCTGAGCCCACATGGGAAATGTTTCCTAGGCTCCAGGTCAGCTGACTTCTGGCTAGGTTCAATAAATGGAAAGCACTGGTGAGAGTGGAGGGCAGTTGGAAAAAACCACTTTTATCCTCCCATTCTCTCTCTGCCTTGGTAGAATCTCTATGACTACAAGCCTACCTTCCATCTTCCACACAGTGAACACAGCCGCTGGGTTGCCTCATGTCTCATGTCCTCCTATTTTAGTAGCTTTCAGCTGTTGCTATCCTTTGAGTTGGCTCATGTAAGCTGCTTGTCTTCTTAGCTTTTCTATCTCCAGTATAACCAACTGCCACATTAAATCCCTCCATGTTAAATACTCAGATTGATTTCAGTTCTGCTGAATGGACGCTGACTCATGCAGAGAGGAACAAACTTATTTAGGAATGTAAAGAAAGCTCTGGACCCTTCACTCATAAAAACGCCCCAACTGCACATAGACCTTTATAGTTTTGGGGATCCTAAAACTATCAAAGCTTGTCCAGATTAAGAATACTGAATAAGGGAATGCTGAGATAGCTCAACAGGTTAGTTGAACACTTGCCTTGCAACTGCAAGGTCTGGGGATCAAATCCCAGCCCTGGCCCATGCAAATCCAGATGTACAACTGCAGCACAACTGGTAACCACTGGGAGGTGGTGAGTGTTCCTGCCTCCCATTTGGGAGGCCCCTAATTTGGTTCCTGCCCATTGTGGCCCCACATCCACCTGTATGGAATGAAACTATGTCACAACTGATGAGGTACAACTATGGAGACTGCTCTGGGTCCTCCTGCTTCTCTCTTTCTCTCATCTTCTCTCAAATATAATAAATCTTAAAAAAAAAAAAAAAAAAAAGAATACTGAAAAGGAACATAAAGGTGAGTAAAATTTCAGTTAGGGAAGATGAAAACATTCTAGAGGGAGACTATGGTAATGTTTACAGAATAATATAATCATTAATTCCACAGAACTGTATACTAAAAAATCACTAAAATGATTAAATTTTGTATATATTTTCAAAAAAAGGTAAGTAAACACACAACTACAATAGATCGTGGTAAGTGTATAACAGAAGTAATGTACAATGTTGTGGGAACATTTAAGAAGAAAGTACTAACTTCACTTGCTAGAAGAGGTTTCAGAGATTACATTGACTTAAACAGTAAATAGTGTACTAAGAAGATAGGGAAAAAAACACTGCAGGCAGAGGGAACAGAATACATAGGGATATTTGGCGAAACCAAGTAGTTTGGTATGCCTGGAGCATAGGGCACATGCTGAGAGGCTGAGACCAAGCAGAAGAGGCAGGGAGGATCACTTCCACAGAGCGTTTTGTATGGCATACTGATAAAAAACAAACTGGTGGCCCAGAGGCAGTAAGCAACACTTTAATGTATTTTGGCTTGTGCAATACTTAAAGAAATTCCAAGAAGGCAACAGCTGGTTGTAGCTGAGCAAGGGCTGTTTAAGTGGAGCAGTAAGGTACCAAAGTCAAAGCAGTATGTCGAAGAAGTTAGGTGAGGAAGTAGAGCAACTTAGAATTCATTGTTCTTTGGTGACAGAACATTAGATAGAATGTGAGGTGGGGTGCAGGTAAGTGGAAGAGTAAAAAAACCTAATTATGGGAACTCAGAGAACTTACAGAGAGGGACTAAAGACAGGGTGAGGGGTATTGATGAGAAGAATCATGAGCAAATAATAAAACTGTTAATACTTTGTCACTAAGTTTTAGAATTATAGAACTTTACATGCTGATATGAGCTTCAAGATATATAATGCTAAATGAAAAAAAGCAAAAGCCGTTGAGTGTGCAGAGATTTTTATTATATATTCTTTGCACAACTTGAAATTTTTGTTAAGTGTGCAATTGTTTCAACTTTAATAGTACAGTGATGCCTTAGAATCCAAACTTAATCTGTCCCAGGACCCTCTTCAAGTTCCAAAATGTTCAAGTTCCAAGACGCATGGGCTTTCGTATAAAGCTACGGGCAATATGGTCTACATGTCCCACGAGAACTACGTGTTGGCCTTTGGGTTCCGAGGTAAAATTTGCTTGCTTTTTTTAGTTCTGATTACAAGTTGCTCACGTTTTGGGCATTTGAATTCCAAGGTATCACCATAGTGTAAATGCTTTAGGTAGACTTTGTAACAGTAAATAAGATGAATCACAAGACTATATATTGAAAAGCCTTGACAAAAACTCCAAAAGAGAAGTAAGGGAGACATGTTGCTAGGATATAGATGGCAATCAAAATGACAAAGAACCAGTTTAAGATAAGAAAAAATGACTCTGAAGTTTTAATCCTTTGGAAAAAAAAAAGTAGGAAGTTAAGCAGAGCAGCTGTTTGTGGAGAATCAAGCCTCATAGTGCCAGTGAATTCCAGAAAATCATATTGCTTTATCTGAGGGTGACTTTGCCCTCCAGGGCAACACACTGGCAATATCTGAAGTCATTTTCCGGGAGGGATTGAGGAGTGGGATTCTACTGGCCTTTAAAGGGTAGATACCAGGGATGCTGCTAAACATCCTACTGTGCACAGGACAGTTCCCCATAAATAATTATCTGGCCCCAACAGTCAAGAGTGCCCAGGTTGAAAAAACCTGCTGGAAGAGTTTGGTTACTGAAGCCCATCTGGGGAACCACACTGCCAAAACTCAAAAATTCTTAAGCAAATACTGCACGGAGGAAAAAAATGTTATCTGTCAATGTTATGTAAATGTCATCACCAACACAGAAAGTCTACTTTCAACTGGTTTTCATGTAAGCCTAATAAACTTAACAATTACAAGACAGCTTTTTCTCACGGATACAGATGTAGGTTGACTGTTGATAATTAATTCTGATAACATGGGCAAGAGATTAGTCAAACATTAACAAAATATTAGTTTAAACTTAAGCCATTATATCTGCTTTTCCAGAAATGGATGGTGGAACCACTACCCTCTAATATCTCCTGCAAAATGCGTCTATCAAAAGTCCATGCACAAACACCATTTCTTCTGAGTATTTAAAAAAGAAACAAGACAAATGTAGTTTTCTAACAATAAAACAATGGTAGTAATGGCTGTGGATAGATACTACAGGAAGTTTCCTCACAGATGTTTACCATTTACTTTCAGGGATAGTGCATATGATGTCTGTAAATCATTGGCTGAAATTTTCAGCTTTATGGGGCACTCGTGCCCAGCAGTACAATCTTCTTTATTCTTTGAAGGGACAAACAACAAAACCTGTTTCCCACAGACAGTATTCCTACACACCCTGACAACTGGCCTAAGAAACTAGCCCTCCTTAAATGGAGGAAAAACCATCCAGGGCTCGAAGATTCAACTGGAAGGCACTTCCTCTGTTGAAATTTGTTGCTAACCAAAAGAACAGGAATTGCTGCTGCTTTAAAATATGCAAGTGGCATATCAAACCTTTAAACTGGACGACTAACTGCGGTAAGGGAGGTAAGATGGAGAGGGAAGAACAACCCATTCGCCCCAAATTCGTACTCCTACAGGCAAATTACGAGAAGGGAGTCGGGAAGGTCTGTCTACAGAGATGGGTGGCTGGGGAGAAAGTCCTTATTTTTCCTACTTTGGTCCCATCCCTGGCAAGGGAAAAGTGCGCCCAAGGTTGAAAAACACGTAGCCCCGTCCATCACGTAGACAACTCTCCTTCAAGGGTCCCAATTAAGGGTGCAGGCCTGACTTGCCCTCCGAATCGGGGGGCCTCGGGTGTTCTCTTCAGTCCTCCCCTGGACACGCAGCCTCCGAGAGGATCATCCACACACAAAGAGGCTTAAACTGCCCGAGCCTCCGGCTGAAGAGTCACCGCCAGGCTGAAGTTGTAGACGGGGAGGCAAAAGCCCAGGGCTTCCCCACCCGGGATTGAAAATCTTGGGCTCCAAAGGTCCTTCCGTCCCGCTTAGGTGACCCCAGAGCCCTCCCTCCGGCATCCGAACTTACCCAACACCAGTCGGGCTACGTCCGAAGGTAACAACATGATCCAAGTCGCAGAAGGAACCACAACAGGAGACAAGACTCAGGTAAAAGCCAACACAGCGACAGGTCCTGCGCCGCATCTCCCGGTTCCAGTGGCGGCACTGAACCCGCGGCAATTTGTCCCGCCTCTTTTACTTTACGCCAGCCAATCGCTTCCGCCAGAGAAAGAAAGGCGCCGAAATGAAACCCGCCTCCGTTCCCCTTGGCACTGTCGTCACTTCCGCCCTGATGCTTGGAGGGGCGGGGCAGAGCGGGGGCGAAGGGGCGGGGGTGCTTGCCCGGGAATCCAGGCCAGGGGGCGAGCCGCAAACGCCAGTGCGCCTGCCATTGGTGGGCCAGGCGCAGGCGCAGGCGCGTCTTCTCAGCCCACCCCGGTGCTTTAGGGAAACCAGTCCCCGCAGCCGAGAGCGATGCTGGCGCGCATGGGCAGACGGTGCCCGCGCGCAGGGTCAGCCCCTCATTTTTCTTTCCGAGCTGGGCGCTGCGTGGCCACGCCAGGTTTGAACCGGAAGCGGGAATCGTAAATTATATGTGTAGCGGGATCGAGCACCTGTGTCCGTGGGTGGAGGCTAGTGGGCCGGCGCTTTGGGCTGTAACCAACGCCGCCCCAAGAGATTGCACTTTGGCTGTGGTTGAGGGCAGCGGTAGGGGCACCGACGCAATGCTTTTGGGGAGCCGATCTAGCCCCAGACACCCAGTCTCACGCGCCCTTCTAGAGCGAGCGGCCTGTTCTCCCCACACCGCACCTTTCCCAGCTCCCGACCTTCATCGCTCTCTCCCTTCTCTCCGATCCCCTAGCGGATTTAGCCAGGAACTTTTTACCTACATGCCCAGAACTGATTTAACTAGATAACTGATCACCCTTTTTTTTTTTTTCTCTCACCTCTCATAATTAATAGTTTTAGTCAACGAGCCTCTGTGGAGACTTAAACTACAGACGCGTGGTGAAGAACGTGGGCTCTGCGATCACACGGCCGGAGCTTGAATGCTGACTGAGCTCTGTGACTTCGCTGAACTGTCTTCCTTGTGATCATCTGCCTGTGGTGAGCATTCCAGAGCGTTCGCCGTTGCTTTTACCAGACACAGATAAGTAAAAAGACTGAACAATTCAGGATGTTATTGTGTTAGAACTGTCATAGTAGATGGGTGAATGAGGTTCTATGGAAACTCATCAGCCTGGGAGAATCATTTTTTTTTTTAAGATTTATTTTATTGTTTGAGAAAAGGGAGGGCCCAGAGTGGTCTCCATAGGTGTACATGTGACATGGTTTCATTACACGCAGGTGGATGTGGGGCCGGAACCCAACTGGTAGGGTCCCCCGCATGGGAGGTAAGAACCCTCGCCAGCCCAGTAGTTAGCAGCTGCGCCACAGTTTGGCACATGGGTTTGCATGGGCATATGGCCATGTTTGCATGGGCGGGGCTGGGAGTCAAACTCCTGACCTCGTGATTTGAAGGCAATCGCTGAACCGCTAAGCCATCCCTCTTTCGCCGGAATTCTGTAGTGTATTTAGGAACGAAGGTGCCTATTTCTGTGGTTCTTTGGATGTTGCTAAGGTGTTTTCATGGGTCAGAATCTCAGTTTTGTTTTCCTTATTGAGTCAATCAAGAGGGCTTTAAACTAAGATTGAGCAAGAAGGGGGAAGAGTCCTAGATAAAACAGTAAGGGATGGAAAAATAAAAATGACCTGTTCTCAAGAAGTATATGATTAGATGAAAAAGACTGTCAAGTAAGTAAACGTCCTGTAACCTACAGCAAAGTAAATAAAGGAGATTGTAATAGGGATGAAGAGCTATCTGCTATGAAATAGTCGTATTCAGTAGTTTGCTCTCAATGGAGAGTGTTCTAAGAGAGGGCAATAATTTTGTAGGAGGGATTTCTTTCTTTGTAGGAAGATTGTATATGGTCTCAGTTCCTCCCAATTTACCATTCTGTGAAATTAAACGCGGGCAGTGAAGCTTACTTAATCTTGAAAGATCAAGTAGAATTTATATGAATGGATGGAAAAAGGACTTTATCCCTTTTTCCTTGTGAAATATATGTATGTATAGATATTTTATATATATAAACATAGTCTAACAGAAAGGAAGAGTCTTTATAGCTCAGAAATACTAAAACAATGCTTTTCTTAAGGTTATCAGAGGAAGGTTTGTATCAGAAACCTAAAAGAGGATACCAACTAAAACAAATAAACCTTGAACAGTGGGGTGGCTGGGTGGGTGGGGAGATACCTAAAACAGGAGGGCTACTGCAGGGACATTAGGCATAGTAAAATATGGGTGACCTTTGACATGTGCAAGAGATGTCACTATAGCATATAATTTTCTTCATTTCCTTTTAACATAGGTATATCATTTTCCTCCTGTTTTTATGTATTAAATGAGGACTATAAAGGCAGTTGAGATGGAAGTGCTAGGCAAGGCTTAGTAGTGCTGATAACCTCCTGCATATCAATTCCAAAGCATAAGAGATTTAAGCTTTTGATTTAACTAAGTGATAATTCATCACATATAAGAAAGGTGCTTTTAAATAGTTCAGATGGTCATTGTTAAATCTTTTAAGAGCTCTTTTTCTTATTCTTTGCCTGGCTGTCTTTTATTCACTTTTTATGTTTCAATTTAAATGTTATGTTTCTTAGAAAAGATCCCAGACAATAAAGTAATTTATACGTTTTTTTATATTTATCCTATGTCATGCAATGTACACATTTGCCTGTTGACTCTTTGTTTTGATGTATTCTGAGAAAAATCGCATTTAAATATGGAAATTTTATGAAAACTCATTGACTTTGATCATGTATGCCTCTAGTGGTACAGTTAACATCTAACTATAATTATAATACCATAATCTGAAATAATTTTATATATGTATTTTTTTTACAGATAATGAGCCATTTTTTGAAATTCTGAACCATGAGTCTAGCACTTAATGATCTACTTATTTGCTGTCGTCAACTAGAACAGGATAGAGCTACAGAACGAAGGGTAGTAAATTACTTTAATTTACGGTAGTCTTTTCTTGAAGCAAACATGTGGTTGCTAACCATCATTGTGTTCTTTGTCCATTTTCAGAAAGAAGTTGAGAAATTTAAGCGCCTGCTTCGGGATCCTGAAACCGTTCAACATTTAGATCGGCATTCAGATTCCAAACAAGGAAAATACTTGAATTGGGATGCTGTTTTTAGGTATTCCATTCTGATTTTTTTTTTTAATATATTTTTATTTATTTTTATTTTTGACAGAGAGAGAGAGAGAGAGAGAGAGAGAGAGATACAGAGACAGAGACAGAGAGAGAACTGAATTGGGGGAGCTCCCAGCTCTGCACATGGTTCCGCACGGGCCGGGGCCGGGATTCGATCCTCGGTCCCTGGCGATGCAAAGTGAGCGCCCAACCAACTGAGCCATCCCGGCTTCCCCAACCATTCTGATTTTTTTAATGTATTTTTCTTTTTTTAATTTCTGTTGTGCTTTGTGTGTGTGTGTGTGTGTGTGTGTGTGTGTGTGTAGGTCTTATATATTTTTCCTCCCTACATAAGCCAAGCATGTGAAAGTTGGTGCTTAATATTGGTCTGAAATGTAATTTTTACAAGATGTCTTGGCAGTTAATTTTAGATCATATCTCACTCAAGATTAGAGAGAATTCCTTTAATATCCGTTAGCTCATAAGACTTTGTTTTAAATTAGAGAATAAAATTAAGTTATAAGGGCCTTATTATTACTTTGATATCTTTAAATATTGCTCTAAGTAACTGCCAGATGTTAAGTTATAATAAAGTAAAAAGAATTTTAGAATACTTTTATTTGAATGTAATTAAAAAACAAAACTCAGGCATAGGACTGGAGTGTCAAACAGAATTGATACATACTTACATTTGACAGTTTTTAAGTATAAAGTCCATTTCTAACTAGAAATAGATTATAAGACAGGAAAGATGAGTAAAATATTTTAAATTAGTGTAGAATAGTGAATAACTTGAAACAACATTTGTAGTCAAGAGGAAGTATGAATATTGTTCCTCAATATTTGTAACATTTTATTTTTTACCTCTTATTTAGTAGGAAGTATGAATATTGTTCCTCAATATTTGTAACAGATTATTTTATTTTTTACCTCTTATTTAGTACTAGAATTTTACAGATTTTAATGTGGATAACATGATAAATGAATGCTTCTTTTCTTTTTGGTTACTTAGTTTATTTCAGATACTACAAATATAGATTATCTAAAGATAAATACTGTTTTGCATAGGTTGAGCAGATAAGTCAAATTTGTACCTGGAACTTCCATTAATCATAAATAGGTTCTAGGCAGGCTTCATTTACATGATAGAAACTATCAGCTTCCTAGGAGAGAGGTGAGAGAAATGAGAGCCCTTAGTAGCACTATATGCTTTTAATAAGAGAAAGTGGGCACTGAAGCAATAGAAAATCATGGAGGTAACAGACTAAGAACTTCGCAGACCTGACTTTAAACTGGTATTATGGGGCTTAGGCCTTGGAAGAGAAATTTAATTATTTCATTTAGCTGGTATATTGATAGAAGCAATGTCATTTAAAATGAGTTTCTCTTTTGGTTTCTTAAAGATCCTTACAGAAATATATTCAAAAGGAAACAGAATGTCTGAAAATAGTAAAACCAAATGTGTCAGCCTCAACACAAGCTACCAGGCAGAAAAAGATGCAAGAAATCAGTGGCTTGGTCAAATACTTCATCAAATGTGCAAATAAAAGTAAGTGCAATTTATTATAAATAATTGGCTTAATAGGTTATTGCATGAGTTTGGTCTGAATATGGTGAGATAAAAGTTGAGTGCTAACTCTAATTTCTAGTACATATAATTTTTAATGTAGGTTAAACATTTGGAAGAATTTATATAAGTATGATATGCTATAATTTCGGAATTGAAAAGGTTAACAATTATTTCAACTACCCTTTCTTCTTGGATACCTTTTTTATGTCCTTAGCACTTAGGTAGCCATAATGATTAAACTTTTTTTTTTTAAATATTTTATTTATTTATTTTTGACAGAGAGAGAGAGAGAGAGAGAGAGAGAGAGAGAGAGAGAGAGAGAGAGAGAGAGAGAGAGAGAGAGAGAGAGAACTGAGCTGGGGGAGCTCCCAGTTCAGCATATGGTTCCGCACGGGCCGGGGCCGGGATTTGATCCCCGGTCCCCAGCGCTGCAAAGTGAGCGCTTAACCCACTGAGCCATCCCGGCTTCCCCTAATGATTAAACTTTTGAGGCTTTCTGTTCTCTTTGAATAGCTTTAATAATAGCAAAACCCGGTCTCCTTTTGTTACTATTTCTCTCTTCTGAGATAATACAGAGTAATTATAATCAGTTTTTTCAGTATGACATTCTTTAAGATACTTGAATTAGTGGTGATATATCCCCCTAAGTCCTCTTTATGCTAAACAGTCCTTCTTTCTTTAGGGCATGTGACCTAGTTTTTGTGTCACTCTTCTGAATATTCACTTCAATTATATCTCAAAGTGTGGGACTCTATTTTATAGGTATATTCTGATTGGTGCAGAGTGGAGCCAGACTTGACATCTTTTTTTCTGTACTTTTACTAATTAATTCTAAGATCACATTAGCATTCTTGGCAATCAAAACCCATACTTTTAAATAACATTATGCTGGCTATTGATTTAAATAAAATACCAGGTTCTGTTTTACTCCTGATGGGCCACATATCTCCCATTGAATTTGTACAGTTGATATCTTGAGATACTTTTGAATCAAAAATGCAGGATCTATTAGGCTTACATAAGGAAATGGGCTTCACATAGTGCTGAAAAACTGGAAGCAGACATGCTTGTATCAGAACTCTTGGGCCCAGACTTTGTTTACTCTTCACAGATGAGTACTTGGCTTCATGATACCAAGTTTAGTTTAAAAATCAGAAAAGCCCAGTGTTGGTAAATACCGAGTAGAAGGACACAGATTGTTAGTGAATGATGTTTCAGAATAGAGGTATAAGACTTGAGTCTAAAAACATGGTTAAGCAAAAATTTAGCTTTCCAGCTTCTCTGCAATGTTAGTTGGTGTAGGTAGTTGTAATCTCTTGTTAGGGACTCCTGCAGAGACAAAGGAAAGATACACTGAAATAGTCTGCACCTGCTTTTACCCCCTGTGGTAGCCCTGTATCCATTAACATTTGTATTCTTGGCTACTAACATTGGGTTCTTTATAGATTTTTATATGTAGTTAGAGTTTGAGAATGCTTGAGAGAGAGAGAGAGAGAGATGAAGCCCATCTAGTCCACTAGGGAAGTTTTGTATCTTATAATTTGACTTTACATTGAAAAAAACCTTTCACTGTAAAATAACAATGGAGGTCACATTGCAAAGTGTATGAAAGTATCAACATGTTGGTTTACAGACATGGGTGGATGAAATTATCAATGTATGATCATTTAAATGGTTGGAAAGTGGTGGTGTTTAAGGTTTCCATTTCTTTCAAGTTTGACTTTGTAACTTAAATATCTAATCTTAAACAAATACCAGGGCACTACTATCATGTCATCTCACTTCAATTGTTTTTTTCAAAGGGTTGGAGGGTTGGTGGGAATTTAAACACAGGTCCAGACTTTGCCAAACTTTCTGGGCATCCAAAATCTGATGAAAGAAACAAAGATGAGGAAAAAAGAGGCAGCTAGGAAGGAACCAGTAAGCAAATATTGTTCATCCCTTTCTGTAGACATTTGTCTTGCTTGTGTAGAGACAGAGCCTGGACATTCTAGAGAATAGAAAACCCAGTTGTGAAAAGTGTTAAGTTCCATGAGGTTCCTTAAAATGTCTGTAGCCAACTTATTTGTCCTTTTGAGGCAGATTTTTTAGAAAAGAATATTAACATAATTTTTGAAACATTTCTCAAATTTAGCAGAGGAAAGAAATATATTGGGAGTAAAGCCATAGGAAAATATGATTTCATCCTGATAATAGTTATTCAATAGATGTTTATTAGCCACCTACTACGGAACAGTCATTGAGCTATATATTAGGATATAGAGATTAATTCCATTAAGGATATAGTATAGCAGATGTTATAGATAAGAAAATATTATAAGGACTAGAAGAGTTACACAGGCTACAGCAGAGGATTGTATGGTTGTTCATTTCATCATTAACCAGATACCTAAAATTATGATACAAACCTTAACTAAAAACTGATTCTCTAGTAATATTCGTGTGTATTAATTTAGCATAGTCTGATACTTCTGATTATAACTGGTTTCAGCATAAGAAAATTCTAGACTGGAATGTATTCAGAAATACGTAATGACTTATAGTGCCCTGCTTATAGCTTATAACAAAAGTTACATGTGATTTTAGGATTGTTAATGTTGAAATATAAAACTTCAGCTTGGACATTGATATAATTTGCTCAAAATAAGATAATTTTTAAATGTACTTTTGTTACCTTCAAGAATATATCCATTATTGCTGAATTTTCAGAACTTCTAATAACTAAAACTAAAAATTACAACTTTAAATATTTGTGTGCTATAACTTACGTTGTAGAGAAATGCTGTATTTGTCCATGTATAAGACACCTCCATGTATAAGATGACCCCTAGTTTCCTAACCCCACAGTAAAAAATCATTACATGGGTTACTCTCATGTATAAGGCAATTCCCAATTTTTGATCTAACAATTTTAGACAAAAGTATCATACACAGAAAAATATAGTAATTTTGCTTTTTTATAGTAAATATCCTATTATAGTCTTTTTAAATCATCCTTATAATCTTATGTTATTCTAATAAATTCTTTCTTTATTGAAAGTACCAAGTAACTTTGGATGATTTAAGATCTATATATTCATTCTGGGATTGGTAAACTTTTTTGTAAAGGGACCAGATAGAAAATGTTTCTGACTTCGTAGGTTATGTAAGTTTCTATCTCTATTACTTGCTGTTTTAGTCTGAAAGTAGCCATAGACAATACATAAATGAATGGAGATGGCTGTGGTCTAGTAAAGCTTTATGTACAAAGCAGGTGGCTTGTAAATTATAATTTTACCCATGGGCCATAGTTTGCTAATCTGTGCTTTATGAGAAGGAGGTTAGTTAAAAGCAACTTACCAAAAGGAATTATTTATATAGTTGTCATTTTTTAATTTTCTGAAAAATTTACATATTTTTTATTTGTTCATTTTATTTTTAAATAGGAGCCCCCAGGCTAAAATGTCAAGAACTCTTGAATTATGTCATGGATACAGTGAAAGCATCATCTAACAGTGCCATTTATGCAGCCGATTGTAGCAACATACTGCTCAAGGACATTCTTTCAGTGAGAAAATACTGGTGTGAAATATCTCAGCAACAGTGGCTAGGTATGTTTTAAAGTTAGTTCTAGTGTATTCTTCCTTGTAAAATATTTCACCAAAAGAGAAATTGGAGTTTATATGTATCCTTAAACTATATCACAGTTAATAGTACTATAGTAAAATTAAATGGTTACAGAACCAGGCTCTAAATTTACATTTATTATATACTTTCTAAATTATTGTCAGTGATAATATGTTAGGTGCCTGCGTATCAGAACTGGAATTACAGATTTGAAAAATGCCATCCACTATCCTCAAGGACTTGATAGTCCAGGGGCAGAGAAAAATGAAATAACCCCCAAATTATGATGCATTATAATATAGACATGTTTAGTTGCAGTGAGTTCACAGATCAGTAACACCTAAATTCAACCATGATTAAAACCAAGAGAGACATGTCATGAAAGTGAAAGCAGTAGTTTTAAGTTGAAATGGGGTATGACATTTTAAGTATTGTAAAACGATAAGATACAAAAGTATACATTGGATTAGCCAATTAGCAGATCACTGGTAAGGTAATGGAAATCAAGAGTGTTGGAATAGGATACTTAGGACACAGTGGGTCTTATATAGGACTTAACAGGATATAGGACCGAGCAACTTACAAGGTAAGTACACTAGGTGCCAGGGAGGAATCTAATGTTGACTATTTGTAGGTGAGATGTACTAAGACACACGGAAGGAACTTATATGGTCAGAGACTGAAATATTTGAGTTTATTAATTTCAAAGGTGGAATATTTCTGAGTCTGAATGGGTTCAATGGGTACCAGCAAGGAATCTAGTGTTGTTGACAGTTTGTTAGGTAAGAGTTTCTGAGAGACCACAAAGGAAGGAAGTTATGGTGAAAGTGAAACATTTGAGTTTATTTATTTCAAAGGTGGAGCATTTGTGGGTCTAGATGGGTTTAATGGGTGAAAATGGGATTTGGCTGTCACAAAGTGACTTTAAACCAGATACCCAAGTCTTCTAATAAAACCATCTCTGAAAATTTAGAAACTCAGTATTTTCATTGAAAAGTATTCCAGATAAATTGTGCTAACTAAATTAAAAGACATTTATCTATATTCTTTACAGTCAGTTTATCATTTAAAAATGAGATATCTGTGAACCATAGAACGATGACCTACCTAATCAGTGCCCTGCATTACACTCCACTGCTTCCACATGAATAAAGCCTTCTGAGCTGTTGCATTAATTTCTAAGGTGTCACCTGGGGCCCTTGCTGTTACTCTGAACACAAGGGAGACTATTCCAAACCCTCAACAATCCTAGTGGCAGCCTTTGGACATTAGGCTAATGATACCTAAGATACTCTGACAAGTCTCTCACCAAAGTGGTCCATCCTAAAAATTTTAGGATATTTGCAGATTTTAGTTTATTACTTGTAATAATGGGTCTCACTGAAATAATAACAATGCATCATTTAGTTTCCTGGCATATTTCCTGACATCCTCTTTATTTTTTTATATATATTTTTGTGAAACTTATTAGGGTGACATTGGTTAGTAAAAATTATATAGGTTCCAAGTGTGCAATTTTACAGTACTTGGTCTGTGTGCTACAAAATGTGTTTACCACCCAGAGTCAGCTTTCTTTCCATCACATGTATTTAAGCAAACTGCTATTACTTCTAATAATCAGCCCTTTTGTTTTGTTTTTTTTTTAATATATTTTTATTTATTTATTTTTGACAGGGAGAGAGAGAGATACAGAGACAGAGACAGAGAGAGAACTAAACCGGGGGAGCTCCCAGTTCAGCACATGGTTCCGCACGGGCCGGGGCCGGGATTCGATCCCTGGTCCCCAGCGCTGCAAAGTGAGCGCTTAACCCACTGAGCCATCCCGGCTTTCCCTAATCAGCCCTTTTGTTAAATTATTTTTTAGCAAGCTTTCTTCTGTGAAACTTGCACTTCTCTAAAGAGGACTCTGCTCAAGAAGTGAAGTTTATGCTTAAAATATATATTTCGTAATGGTGGCGATTGAAGCTATAACTATTAATGAAATTGTTTTAAGAGTTCAGAGTGAGAGACATGACCTGAGACTGAGCCAGTGTGTCTGTATAAATTTTCAGATCAGCTTGTTGATTTCTACAAAAGATCCTACTGGGATTTTGATAAGGATTGCATTGAATCTGTTGAACAATTTAGGAAGGATAGACATTTTAACATAGAGTTTCCAATCCATGAACATGGTATATCTCTCCTTTTATTTAGCTTATTTTATTTTGTTTTAATTTAAAGAAGTCACTTTTATTTTAGCTGTCAGTACAGGTTGAAGATGTTTCCTTCTATTCTTAGTTGTTTTATGGTTTTTATCATGAATGGATGTTGAATTTTGTTAAATTTCTTTTCTGCATTCATTGAGATATTCATGTGGTTTTTCTTTTATCTATTATTGATATGTTGAATTATGTTCATGGATTTTTTTATAGGTTGAGTCAACCTTGTGTTCCTGGGATATATACCCCATTAGGGCATGATGTGTTATCCATTTTTTACTCGTATATTAGTGGATTGAATTTGGAGGTTGCTGCTATTCTATAAATGGTGTCAACCCGTGGTCATTGGTGTCGATTCATTGCCCATGGGAATTCCTATAATGGGGTGTGGTGATGAAAGAAACTTTATTCAATGCAATAGTTCAGTTGTTACACAGCATAGCTGTGGCAACAGCATGGCTGTGGAACAGCTGAGTTCCATGGCTGTGAGGTAGCCCTGGGGCAAGGTAGCCCTGAGGTGAGGCCCCTCCATCTAGACAGCTCTGCCCTGCCTGTTCCATGCCAGTCTGTCTGCTCTGCCGAGATGTCTTTGGTGTTTCATCTTCAGTACTGAAAAAGATTTAATTATCTGATGTACCACAATTTCATTAGCCATTCATTTACTGAAGGACATTTTGATACACTTCCAAGTTTTGGCAATTATGAATAAAGCTATTGTAAACATCTGTGTGCAGGTAAGTTTTCAGGTCATTTGGGTAAATGCCAAGCAGTATGATTGCTGGGTGGTAACAATATGTTTAGTTTTGTAAGAAATAGCCAAATTGTCTTCCAAAGTGACCGTTGTTAATTTCTGTGTTAAATATCAGTAAATCTTAATTTTTATTTGTCAATTTAATTTAAAAATAAGAGTTGTAATACTTTGTGGACACTGGTATGGATCATCTCACAAATCCTATTGAGAGAGTGCCGGCTCTTGCCTCATGGCATTTGTCCTTGTCAGAAGCTACCCTCTGTATGGCTCATTCTTCTCATCTTTTAGGTCTTTAGCTTAAATGTCACTGCCAATTTCTAATTGTTCTTTCTCAGTTTGGTTCTTTATTTTCTGTCATAACACTCTGTTTCCTTCATAATACTTTCGTGAAACTGAACACATTTTTAAATAATTCATGGGTTTAAGGAAAAGTCTCAAAATCAAAATATACTTAGCACTGATGAAAAAGAGTTTACAACATACCAAATTTGTGGAATGCAGTTGAAGTTATGTTGAGAAGGTAATTTATAGCATTAAATGTCTACATTAGAAATAATCTGAGCTTTCATCTCAAGAAACTGGGAAAACAAACCCCAAAACTTTAAATCAAGCACAAGAGCAGAAATAAATGAAATTGAAAACCAAAAAATAATAGAGAAAAACAAATGAAACAAAAAGTGGATTCTATGAAAGCAATGAAATCTAGACTCTAGCAAGAGTGACTAATGTAAAAAGAGAGAAGACACAAATTAGTGGTATTAGGAATGAAATAGGATATATTGCAGATCCTGAGGCTATTAAAAAGTTAAGTGAATACTGTGAACAACTACACACACACAAATATGACAACTGAATTTAAATGGACCAATTCCTTAAAAACCACACACTGTCAAAACTCACCTAATGTGAAATAGATAATCTGAATAATTCTGTGACTATTAAAGAAATTGGATTTGTAATTTAAAACTTTTCACAAAAGAAATGGGGGGCAAGACAGGATGGTCCCCTCTTGCTACTCCTATTCAACATTGTTCTGGAGGTTCAGGCCAGGGCAGTTAGGCAAGAAAAGCAAATAAAAGGCATACAGATTGAAAAGGAAGAAATAAAACTGTTCCTATTTGCAGATGGCTTGTCTGTGTATAAAAAGTTCCAAGCAATCTACCTTTAATGGTGTTACTTGGGGTTTTATTTTATTTCTGTGACTCCAGAAACTCCTTTCTAACATGTCTTATCATCTGCTCTGAGCTTTTTTTTTTTTTTTAATCTCACTTTTTTTTTTTTTTAATATATTTTTATTTATTTTTGACAGAGAGAGAGAGAGAAATACAGAGAGAGAACTGAACTGGGGGAGCTCTCAGTTCAGCATATGGTTCCGCACGGGGCGGGGCCGGGATTCGATCCTCAGTCCCTGGCGCTGCAAAGTGAGCGCTTAACCCACTGAGCCATCCCGGCTTCCCCTACTCTGAGCTTTTTTAGTCATTAAATTCACAAAGAAAGTGAATTCCTCTGGAGGCATGCCCTGCGACCTTTTTTGAAGAAGTTGGACTCTACTCTTAGACTTTTGTTGATATCTTATACCAGCTTTTTAAACAATTGACTAGAGGAGAATGTGGGATGCTTTTAGAATTGGAATATTTCCCTCAACTAACATTAAAGCCCTGAAGCTTGCACTTTCATCAGATAGTTGCATTGTTGGGTTTTCCTGTTTCACCTCTGCTCCTAAGTACCGAGGGGGAAATGAGAAAGATAACTCCGATTTTCTAATCTCCAAATTTGTGTATATGAATTCATGTTTTTACCATTAGGTGTTGGATATAATAGTATAGAGTTCTATAATGTCAGATATGATAGGAATCATCTGAAAAATAATTTTCCTTACTATTTAATGTTTGAGGTATTTCTCCTTGTTCTTTTTTTATATCTAATTTTAAACTATTTCTGCAGAATTACATAATATACACTGTTGAAAAGGAAGCTACCCATAGCGGTTATTCTTACTTTACTAAGGACTTTTCTAATTATCTCTTGCTGGGATGAAAATCATGCATAGCAACTTTACTTATCATTGTGTTGGGATATAATTCTCAATGCAACTCATGTTTCTACACAACTTCAAGCAGATATAGTGCTTTATTTCAAACAATTTTTTAATGTACGTTTGTATAGTGAGTCTTGGAAGATAGAGAGATGATAGATGGCTTCCTCCAAAGCAAAGGACAGATTTGCTTGCAGCCCATTCGTTATAAAAAGCTTAGGGTTTCTCGTCTGCATTGTAGCTTACCATTTGCACTTTGGTCACCTGTCCCTCATCATGCTGCCTTTAGGGTTGAGGAATTTATGCAAAACTGAGAGTACCTAGCTACTATTACTACTGTGAGAAATAAATTGTTTATTATTAGTTAAGCAGCATTAAAAAAACAAAGCTGTGGAGTATGCACTGTGTCAAGTGCTTTGTTAGGTCTGGGTGAAGGAGCATGGGATTAGAGAAGTTAAGCTCATCTGAAATCTGGCTCTTAAACCAGTACGGTATTTATGTTCTTTGCTGCTTATTGTTATTGCTATCTTAAAGGCAATTTATATAAAATACAGTGAAAGATTGATGGAGTGCTCTTACAGTATTAAGTATCAGTATAGTTCTAATCTGTTTTATATGTGGTATTTATATTTGAATTATAACATTTAAGTTAAATGATTTGATAATTTTCTTTTTAAAAATATAACAAATACTTTTTTTTTTTTTTTTTTAAGAATTGTTTTCTGTGTACTTCAGGCTGTACCTTAAACCTTCCCAAGACATTAATAGAGTTTTACTGGCTAGAATTATTCAAGCTGTGACCAAAGGATGCTGTTCACAAACAGATGGGTTAAATTCCAAATTCTTGGATTTTTTTTCCAAGGCTGTTCAGAATGCAAGGTAATCTAATTTCATTTTGTTTTATATTAAAAAATCATTCAATCTTGGAAGACTTATGTTTTAGATTGAGTAACTTAAAAGTACAACTGATTTTTGAAAAATTGGCTCATTATAGTAGAACTAATGAATTCCCAAATAAACTATTGGTCAGGTCCAAACTTTCCTGAATATCTACTATGTAGGATGTGAAATGACATTCTCCAGTGAGCGATCTGTCTTTTCTAATGATGGGAAAAGCTAAATATTCTCTAATTAGTTTCATCTTCCCCATTTTTGAGGATGAGAATAAAATAAAATAATATATTTGGTAAATATTGTTATCTTAAATTTGGCAGTACCTAGTTTATAATGTGAAACATTTTATAAATGGTAGTTATTATAAATCAATTTTGTATAATTTTTAAATAATTTCAGTATCAGGGAGAGCTAACAAGAGTGCTCTCTTAGTACCAAATAAGAACTATTTTTTTGTTGCTATATAGTGCTGCATAATGATTTTTTTTTCCCTCTGAATAGTTCTGAAACTAAGGCTATTGTTATTTGAAAAACTAGATTTTTTTTTTCTTTCAGCATGCAATGTCATAACTGTCTTTACTTTGTGTATTCCTTCTGCCATGGTTATACCAAGTTGAGTCTGTATTTTCTGCCACAGACAAGAAAAGATCTCTGCAGGTCTAAATCATATCTTAGAAGCACTTATTATCTTCCTCAAGACTTTGGCTATTAACTTTCGAATTCAAGTATGTGAATTAGGAGATGAAATTCTTCCTGCCTTGCTTTATATTTGGACTGAACATAGACCAAAAGATTCCTTAAAAGAAGTAATGATTGAATTATTTCAACTGCAGATTTATATCCATCATCCAAAGGGAGCCAAAACCCAAGAAAAAGGTATAAACAAAATTTTTGCTGTTTTGAATTTGCTTCTTCATTGAAACATAGAGGCTTAAGTATTAACTTTGTATTTGGTAGGAGTTTATGACCTTCCCCTGGATTGTTGTGTTTCATAATGATATTAGTCATGATGTTATTTTTTACACTTTTTTTTTTTTTAAGAATTTGAAGCTGTGGTAGCAAATCATATTATGCCTTACCATTTGTTTAGTACCATGCTAGGCATTATGAAGAATACAAACAAATATGAGACACTATATTCCCTCTGGGAGCTGATGTGCAGAAATAATTAGTTGCTAAGAGATGTGACAGACTAACAGTAAAAGAATTTAGAGAAATCAGGATATTGTTTATCTACATACTGCTTTTATTAGAAGATAAAATAAATAAATGTGGACTGAAAACATCCAGTCAGATTAGTCACTACCCAAGGAAGATATGTACATATAGCCTTAAGCCTCATAGTTACTCCAAGAAAACCAGAAATGAATAACCCATTCACCCTGATTCCTTTACATTTGTCTTTTATGAAGAAAGTGTTGCTTGGTGTAGCTCCATTCAGTAGACATGAACTTTATTTGGTGGAACTGGAACTGAATGCATTTTCTCATGCTCAGGCACAGTTTGCCTTTGAGCTGTGCTAGCTAGCCTATGGGCCAATTCATCACAGCTAGTTAATGACCTTATTAAGAAATCATGCTACATTGAGTCATAGCAGCTACTTTTTTTTTTTAACAAGGTTCTTTAATATATTTTTATTTATTTATTTTTTTATTATTTTATTTATTTATTTATTTATTTATTTATTTTTTTTTTTATTTTTGACACAGAGAGAGAGAGAGATACAGAGACAGAGAGAGAACTGAACTGGGGGAGCTCCCAGTTCAGCATATGGTTCCGCACGGGCCGGGGCCGGGATTCGATCCTCTGTCCCCTGTCCCCGGCGCTGCAAAGTGAGCGCTTAACCCACTGAGCCATCCCGGCTTCCCCATAGCAGCTACTTTTTATCCAAAGTAGCTGTGTATGTTTCAAGAGTTCTTATAATATGTATAGTCAGATGTATTTGTAAGTCATGAAACCACTGTGGCAGAGAATGGTGGTTTTTCTTAATTTTTTTATTTTTCACATAGCTCTTAACAGGATGAAAATAGGCTTATTAGGAGATGGTATGAAGTATTTAGCATTTTAGTTAACTGCATATTTAGGATGAATTGAAAATTGGCAGGATGAATCTGCCAGAAACGCTAATGTAATTTTAGGCTACATTAATAGATTTCATGGTTTTTTGTTTGTGGGAAGTAATAGCTCATTGTTCCCCATACTGGTCAGATCACAGTTGCAATATTATTTTCACCAGATTTTGTAGAGTCAGCATTTTAAGAGGGACATATGGTGACTTAACTGTGTCTAGGAAAAGAGCATCAGGATGATGAGAATTCTGGATAATTTATCATTTATGCATTAAAAGAACTGGTAATGTTTTTCTCTTTAGCAAAGACATACAGAGAACTTGGTCCTCATAAAAGAGAGAATGTATTGTGTTTGCCTCAGGGAAGAGAAGAAATTGGAGAAAGTTTGATATTTTGATTAAGTTGATCAGAGAAAGTTAAAGCAGAATATGGGAGAATTTTATAACAAATACAGATAACTGAGTGTGAAATGGATACTGTTAGAAGTAGAGTTTGCTAAGGATATTGTCAGAAGACTCATTAGTACTGAATAGAGGTTGGACCATTTGTTTCCACCTTAATGGATGAATAGTATTGTGGGAGTTGGCAGTACAAATAAAGCGTAAATATAAATTGTAATTTTTTGAATTACAGGTGCTTATGAATCAAGAAAATGGAAAAGTATCTTATACAATTTATATGATCTGCTAGTTAATGAGATAAGTCATATAGGAAACAGAGGGAAATATTTTTCAGGATTTCGTAATATTGCTGTCAAGGAAAACTTGATTGAGTTGATGGCAGATACTTGTCACCAGGTATAGTAGGCCTTACCATATTTTAAAATTTCCTGTTAGTTTTTCTTATACTGTGATTTTTTAAACCTGTGTTCTGATAAAAAGTCTATAAAATTACTCTGTACATGTAACTACTCATAATGTAACATCATAAATATTTAGAATTACCCTTCTGACTTCAAAATTAACACTTCATATGTAAACTTAGTGAAAACTGATGTGAACTTTTCCATTAAAAGATTATATATAGGGAATAAATTTACCCTAATCCCTAAAGTTTCTTCTTTTTGTTCTACTGAGTTAGGAGTCACATAGCATAAAATTCACGATTTCAAAATGCTCATTTCAGTGTTTTTTAGTATTTTCAACATGTGCACTCATCACCACTGTTTAATTATAGAACACTTTGATCAGCCCCAAAACAAACTTTGTACCTGTAAGCAGTCGGTACTGATTTTCTACTTCTTCCAGTCCTTAGCAAATAACCACTAATCTACTTTGTCTGTGGCTGTTTTTGAACATTTTATATAATTGGAATCATACAATATGTGGTCTTTTGTGTCTGACTTCTTTCACGTAGCATGTTTTTAAGATTTACTCATATTGTACCAAAGAAACAGTATTTCATTCCTTTTTATCGCTGAATAATATTCAGTTGTATGGCTGTGTTACATTTTATTTACCTATTCATCAGTTGAAGCCTTAAGTTTTTGTTTTGTTTTTTAATTTATTGGGGTGACATTGGTTGGTAAAAGTTACATAGGTTCCAGGTGTGTACGGCTTAATGTTTCTTAAGTAAAACTTCTTTTCCCAGAGATTTGATTAGCATTCTAGATAATTTCACTTGTTACAGATTTTCTTAATGCTAAATATATGATTTAATTCCTTTGAAAATAGAGGTTTTTGTTTTACTTTTAGGTATCTTGGTGCTCTTAGTAAGTGTTACCAGGACACAAAACTAAAGCTTTACTTGGTAATACTTGCTTTCTAGAGAGCAATTACCCTCATACAAAATGTTTGTTACTAAATTACCATATTTATATTTGAGGAGGAACCTTTTTTTCCTAATGAACTATTAGGAAACAAAAGCAATGTTAAAAAAACTAGGTTTTTCTTTTATTTTTTACAGGTTTTTAATGAAGATACCAGATCTTTGGAGATTTCTCAGTCTTATACTACCACACAAAGAGAACTTAGTGATTATAGTGTACCTTGCAAAAAGAGGAAAATAGAATTAGGCTGGAACGTAATAAAAGATCATCTTCAGAAGTCACAGACTGATTCTGAACTTGTGCCTTGGTAAAATATCACTTTTTTTTCTTTCAGTGTCATTTTAGTCTCATTTAGTTTTTCTCACAAGATCTCCAGTAGAATCTTTTAATCTCATTGGGCAGAACTAGGTCAGATGTCTGCTCCCAAACAAGCCCCTGACAAAGGAGAAAGTGATTGCTAGGACATGTTGAGATCAGCCACCATGGCTTATCTGCTAGGGCTAGGCACAGGGCCACCTTTCTTAAGCATATTACCATAACAAGGAAGAAGGAAGAATGGCTTCCTGGTAGGCAATAAATAGTATGTGCCTGAAGGAATTCACCGAGTTGTACACCTCAACTAAGAGATTTTACGTATAGTGCCTTCTAATTGAATTAGATTAGGAAAAAGTTAAAGATAGCATTCAGAAATCACAGAATAATTTGAACCATATGTCATGATAAAATATATTTTCTTATTATATGTTCTTTAATTTCATATACCATTCACAACTATTTAAGTAATTAAATATATATGTTGTGGAATTCTGCAAAATAAAAATATTAGGTCTGGTAGGTACCTTTGAATCCATCCAGTTTAGCCTTTTTGCTTTACTAAAAAGGTAACTAAAACTGAGAAAGGTTAAGCAGCTTGCCTAAGGACAGTTAGAAATTTGTAGATTTTGTGACTAGTGTTCTTTTGATTTTTAAAATGTTGATGGAGTTGTTAAATATAATTGAGTTATGGGGAAAGCGTATTGATTAACATACCTATTGCTTAAGCTCATGTTTACTTTATATAGTTGAGGGTGCCTATTTTAGATTGTTTAATTTGTCCATTTAGTCAAGAGGTATTTATTGAACACCTGCTGTCTGCTAAGCATTAGGGATACAGAGGAATAGCACACATTCTAGAGAACTCATAACAAATATTTATTGAATTAACTGAATTAATGCCAAGGAAAAATAGTTTTTGGGGGGGAGGGGTTGGCTTATTTTCCTGTTTTGGGGAACTATTGTTGGCTGAAGAGCAGGGATGGGTGCAATAAGTCAGAAGTAGCATATTGCTAATTTAGCTATTTTTGAAAGTTTTTGTGTAAGGGAAATATGATAGCTTATCCAGCTAGCCAAAAGGTTGTTAATATTCTTGATACTTTAGGAAGTAGGGCCTAATAAAACTTAAGAGCCAGTGTACCTTGTGAGTAGTATGGAAATGATTATGGTGATACTCTAATTAGGATATAAAAGTACTATGCCTATATATTTATTTTCTTTTAGCTTGTTGATGGAATTGAATAATTTTTAATTTAATTATACCTTTTTTCTTTTAGGTTACAGATAGCAACCCAATTAATATCAAAATATCCTGTAAATCTACCTAACTGGGAACTGTCACCATTACTGATGATACTATACCAGCTTCTTCCTCAACAGCGACGTGGGGAACGTACACCATATGTGCTACGATGCCTTATGGAAGTTGCATTGTGTCAAGGAAAGAAGTCAAACCTAGAGAGCTCACAGAAGTCCGATTTATTGAAACTCTGGATTAAAATTTGGTCTGTTACCTTTCGTAGTATAAGTTCTGACCAAATACAAGCTGAAAATTTTGGCCTACTTAGAGCCATAATACAAGGGCATTTAGTTGAGGTTGACAGAGAATTCTGGAAGTTATATACTGGGTCAGCCTGCAAACCTTCATGGTGAGTTGACTATACATTGTATTGGATTTGTTTTTATTGTTTTCTACAGAGAGACAGACAGACAGAGAGAAGGGAGAGGGCCCAGAACAGTTCATAGTTGCACATCATCAGTTTTTGATATAGTTTCTTTCCACATGTGGGCACAGGGCTGCACAGGGCAGGAACTGGGCGGGGGGGCTTCCCCATAGGAGGCATGTTCCCAAGAAATGGGGGCCGCCTATATGGGAAGCATGCTCAGGGCAGGAGCCGAACCTGGGACCTTCCACGTGGGAAGCTTGCCCCAATAAGAACCGAACTGGGGGCACATCCCAGCTCAGCTCAGCATATGAGTCCACACGGGCCAGGGCCAGAATTCAATCCTTGGACCCCAGAGCTGCAAGATGAGTGCTCAAACTGCTGTGCCATCTCAGCTTCCCCACATTGTATCAGATTTTGCAGTTACGTTTATATATATATATATATATATATATATATATATATATATATATATATATATATACCAGATTTTTGGGGTTTGTAACTTCAGTTAAAGATTGTTTAATTCTATTTCAGATGTTTTTGTTGTTAGTCCAGGAAGTCTTAAATAAATGTAAGTTTAGTGACAAATGTGGAGAGTTTACTAAAGCAAATTTTAAATAATTGTGCTTAAATATTTTTTAATTGTAATTTGATAATTTATTACTTGTTTGCTTAATATTCATAAATCTTACTTTTTAGTAGTACTATATATACTATTTATGTGAGTGCCAATCAAGAATTTTCTTAAATGCAGTTATATTTTTTATAATTTTTGTGTTCATTTAGTCAACAGACATTTACTATGTATGTGTCTATCATGTGTCAGACACAGTTGTAGGCATTGGCAGTACAGTGGTAAATAAGTTAGACCAGATCTCTGCCCCTGACAGGTTACTTTAACATAAATCACTCTTTGTTTTGTTATAGTCCTTCAGTGTGCTGTTTGACCTTGGCATTGACCATATGTGTAGTTCCAGAAACAGTAAAAACAGGAATGGAGCAGAATATATGTGAACTAAATAGAAGTTTTTCTTTAAAGGAATTGATAATGAAATGGCTCTTAGTTTGTCAGTTAGAGGATGACTTTGAAGACAGTACAGAGCTGCCTCCAATTCTTCACAGGTAACTTGAGTTCATTAGCATACTCCTGTTTTGAGGGGTTTGTTTTGTAAGATACACTCTATTACTTATTTGATGGTAGATGGCTTTATTTCACAGTGATATGTAGGATTTCCCAGAGCTAGCCCTAAATATTAGATAGTCCCTTTCCTTTCACGTTTTTGTGCTTGGATCCTGCCCAGGTACTTTTGCTTGTTCCTGTCTTTCTCCCTAGACAATGAGAATAAGTGAGATGTGCATGAAGAAAATGTGTATGTCTTAAGCATTCCTGTCTTTCTCCCTAGACAATGAGAATAAGTGAGATGTGCATGAAGAAAATGTGTATGTCTTAAGCACATATGTGTATCTTCTGTAAATAGGTTCACCTGAACATGTACCCAACTCCGGTGTATCCTAGAATCATAATGAGGATACCTTCTGGGTGAAATAAGTAAACCAGTGGGGGGATGAATGAGAAAAAGACAATATAGGACTTAAGCTCTAGGGTGAGGATCAGCTTGCCCACTTAAGCTCTCCATAGTCAGCGACTGGAACTGAATAATTGTAGGGCAGACCTGGATCCTACTGTTTGCACTTTAATTTCATAATTACTTTAGACTGTTAGGTTACTGGCACTCTTGGGAATTCCTAGATGCCAGAGAAATGTAAGTAGCATCTCCATTAGCAAACTCTAGAGGTTGCCGATTTCTTGAGTTCCAGTTAACAGATTCTACTGTAATCTATTTCAGGAATGAGCTTTAAAAATTGGGCATGATTCTGCTTCTAGAAACTGTTGGAAACAGTAGTAACATAAAATACATGTGACCTAAATTCTTCTCTGAAATGTTAAAACATTGAGTATAGAATAAAAGACAGTTTTAATTCTGCATCCAAATTTTTGAAGGCAGTATTAAATCCAAGCATGGATGTTTAAGTTTAAAGAAGATTTTAAATGGCTGTTGATCTTCTAAGTGAAGATTTTTATTTTCCTTTATAGTACTTTTCCTCATCTTGCACTGGAGAAGATTCTTGTGAGTCTCGCTATGAAAAAAACTAAAGCTACAATGAATTTTTTCCAGACTGTTCCAGGATGGTATGTTATGTAACAGAATTCTGTGTTATTTTAAGATATAGTTTTAATTACAAAAATGATAATTTTTAGCAGGGTTGTTGCTACCTCTTAAAAATTATGAATTCAATTAATTTAAAAAAATCACAAACCTTAGCTAGAGAAAAATTTCTTTTAATTCAATGATGCAATTTATGTTCTGTAATATTAGATCTTGTTTACTATTGTACTGCTTTACAAATGAACTTTCACTTGTTAATGGAAGAAGTAGAATGTTTATGATGGGAAATGCAGAACTTAAAGGGTTTGAATACATGGTAATATAAGGAGAACTTGGCTCTGGGTTATGAACACACAATTGAACACATAGACGATGCATTATAGAATTGTACATTTGAAACCTATATAATCTTACTAATCAATGTCACCCCAATAAATTTAATAAAAATTTTTAAAAACCGTAGAAATTATGTGAAATTAGTTCTTTAACCCTCTTAATGCTACCTTCTGCCAGTGGTACTAGCAAGAAATGGGAAGGGTAATTTACGTAATAAAATGTATCACCATGGGGAAAAAAACGTTATGAAGTTATTGTTTTAGATATCCATATGCGGTTTTTTAGTTTTATATAAATTCAATTAGTTAATAATAATACTATTCTTTTACATCATCTGAAAAAGAAATGTAATTATTTCAGTCATACATCATACAAGAAAAAATGTTATAGCACTTTTAAATTTATGACCCATTTTATATATCTAATAAAATCTGAGAATTTGTTAGCTTTACAAACTAATGCTAGTTGAGGAAAGGGAAAACAAAAATAAATCTAAAAACCTCATATTAGTTGATTGACTGAAAGGCTTATGTTTATCACTGAAAATGACTAACTGGTATGAAGATTTCTAATCTTCAAGAGGGCATAAAATGAAAAAATCCTGCATTTTGGAGAAATCACAGGTTGAAAAAAGGGAAATGTTTTTAGATAATGTGTTTATATCTGGTGTTTTTTGTTTTACTACTTTCAGAATTTGCCTTTAAGGTTGTGAATTCTATTTTGTTTTTGTCCATGTATTAGTAAAATTTGCTACTGAATACTGAAATTTGATACAAGTAGGTATTAAAGTCCAAAGAACAGAAGCATTTAAAAGAATAGCCCATTAATTGTATAAGCATCTTTGAATAATGTAGACATTAAGTTAACATTTTCATTTGTAATAAGAGCACTGTCCAGAAAGTATTCAGCCATGTAATACAAAAAAATAAAGGCATTTATGGCTGGATTTTCTCCAACAGCACTCGTATATTAGTACTATATGAAGGTGAAGTATTAGGTAGTTTGATTATGAATTAAAGATCTTACTTTCTTGAAGTGAACAACACCAAAAAGATAAAGAAGAGCCTTCATTCTCAACAGTTGAAGAACTATTTCTTCGGACTACTTTTGATAAGATGGATTTTCTAGCAGCTGTGAAAGAATGTACTATAGAAAAGCACCAATCCAGTACAGGCTTTTCTGTCCACCAAAATCTCAAGGAATCACTGCATCGCTATCTTCTCGGATTGTCAGAACAGCTTCTAACTACCTACTCATCTGAGGTGAGATTTTCACACAACTAAAACCTATTTCTGATTCCTCTTTGGTATCCTGTTAGAAAGGAGAAATGGGCAGGAAAGGCACTGAGGGTGGTGAGAAACTTAACTTTTTAAAAGCAAAGAGTCAGACAGTACAGTCTGCGAATAGGGAAAACAGCATGACTGAGGAAAACTAATGAATAATGGATATTTTCTTTGTACCAGGAATTCTGGCAGGCACTAAAGAGGTAGAATTCTTTGGGTGGGTTAGTGGGGAATAATAATGGTTTTGAACATAGTGATAATTTGATGAAAAAGAGCCCAGTGCAGTGGAGGGAGATGTTATACTAAGTCAATGACATAATTGAAACTAATTGATTTTGGTAATTCTTAAAGAAGAATGAAATGGAATAAATGAACTAAAAGTCACCCATATTTTAGAGGTCATCTAGTAATTTCTCATAACATCTTCTTTATCCTCTTAAAATTCTCTTTATGTGTGTTATACTCTTGCCAAAACTTACATGTTTTCTGCCTATTTCTATATGTTCAAATCATATATGTCATAATCCTTGCTAAAGCCTTTGTTAGGTAATCTCAGCCATGATTCATCTTTTAATTATTTTTTTCTTTCACCTCCATCTTTTAATTTTTAATAGTGTTTAATATTTCTATTTTTAAGTGACAGCATTTTCTTTGTACCATAATTTGTGCATATCTTTTATATACAGATATCTCTTAAACAGTTGCTATAAGTTCTTTAAGGGCATATATATTTTGTTGTTGTTGTTGTTAATCTTTGTATCTGCCATGATGCCTTGTTACATGGTAGATGATAAAATAGTAGTTGAATAAAATAAAATTGAAAAGCTACTTAAATGAGTGAATTCAGTAATCAGGGATAGTGAGTGGAAGAACCAGAGAAGGGATATTGTATGTATTTATCTATCTTACCCTTAATTACTGCCATTCTTCTGGGTCACTGTTGTATCCACTTCCAATATGAAATAATATGGTCTTCTTTGTTTTCTTCTAAAATGCCATTTCCTTCAATATGGGAACAAAAAAAATCCAAATACCTTGTTTTTGTGTGTAATCTCTGTGAATTCTTACACATTTCTACAAAATTAGCAAAGAGGTATCTACTTACAGAAAGACTTATGCTGGTCTGTGGAGTCTAAAAGGCTGAATAAATAAGGTTCTTGTTCTTCAGAAGCTCAGAATGTTATTTTAGTGTCTATCAATCTGATTTCTGCTTATGTTCTAAAGTAATAGACATTTATTTGCTTGTCAGTTTTTTTTCTTTCCTTTCTACTTTAAATACTTAAGGGCCATGTGTACAGTACACTGTGCCACTTTAAGAGGAGGTATCTTACTTGACCATTAGGAGATATGTCTGATATTTTTCCTGAGAATTCTGGTTATCACAACTTTGCATGGATCACTTATGCCACTATTAACTCAATTAACTGAACTTGTGTTTCTTAATATGTACATAAGATTTATTCTTACAAGAGATAATCATGGAGTACTCAAAATTATTTATGAACTATATATATTTTTTATTGTGTTTTACTTTAAGACTACAGATACAGAAATGCTTGTCCGGTGTTCAAGTCTTTTGGTGGGAGTTCTTGGTTGCTATTGTTATGTGGGTGTAATAACTGAAGAGGAAGCATATGAATCAGAATTATTCCAGAAAGCCAAGGTAGGAGAATTTATGCAAATAAAATTCTGGATTAATTTGAATGAAATATGTTCTTGGGAAAATTGGCATATTTGGAAAACAAATTTTTATGTAGGTTAACCCTTTCTCTTTCATTTATGCAATCAGAGAAGAAATGATACTAATGTGTCCTTCCTTATGATTTGAAATTATTTTAAACCAATATAAATATAATAATTAAAATACTAAGGCATTGAAATTTAATTTTCATTAACAAAAAATACTGATTTTATCTGTATTCTAAAAGTTTTTTCTATGATCAGTTATCATAAAGAATCCGTGACTAAATAAGAGTGTTAATCAAGTGGGACCTAAGCATGAAACTTATTTTCATCTCTGAGTACTATTTTGTCAGTTTTGAAAAAACAGTGTATAAGATTTATCATTAAAAAAATGTTTATAATTTATTTTTAGATTTATTTTTATTGTTTTGACAGAGAGAGGGACAGAGACAGAGAGAAAGGGGAGGGCCTAGAGCAATCTCCATAATTGCACATCATTAGTTTTCTGCGTAGTTTCATTCCACAGGTAGGCATGGGGCTGCATAGGGCAGGAACGGGGTTAGGGGAATCCTGCACTGCATAGGAGGCACACACTCCTGCGAGCCAGAGATGAACTAGGGGCCTCCCATATAGGAGACTCGCCCCAGTGAAAACCGAACTAGAGGCACACCCCAGTTCAGAATATGGGTCCTCACAGGCCGGGGCTGGAATTCGATCTTCAGACCCCGGGACTGCAAGATGGGTACTCAACCTGCTTGAGCCATGCAGGCATCCCCCCACCCTCCCACCCCCCGCCAAAAAAAAATGTTCATAATTTTTAATTATACTATAAACCAAGTATAACTGCTTAAAGTCCTTAATTTTACCTTTAAGGAAAACTTTAAAGAGCAATCATTAAGCTATAGTTTTAACTGGAATTTGGATTTTTCTTTTCTTTTATTCTTAATAGTCTCTGATGCAGTGTGCAGGAGAAAGTATCACTCTGTTTAAAAATAAGACAAATGAGGAATCTAGAATTGTTTCATTGAGAAATGTGATGCATCTATGCACAAATTGTTTATGTAACTGTACTAAGGTAAGGTGTTCCTCCTACTTGACAGTATAGCCTACCTGGGGGGTGTTATTGTTTTTTGGGACCATTCATAAGATTTTACACTAATGTAAAATTAAATTGAATGGTAAATAAAGGGTAGTGTTCAGAAGAATAAAGCAATAGGTAATTTGAGTTCCTTATGAAATTAATTTCATCATTTCAGGAAAGTTTCTGAGATTACCTTGCTGTTTTTATATACCAAAGAGGTGACTCTTATTTCCACAATATTTTCATTCATTTAATAAAAACTTGTTGGCTGCTAGCTGTGTGATATTCCTACAAATACCAGGGCTAGTAAGCACCACAAAGATAAACAACTCTAGCACATACATTACTCTCTTTTGCCAAGAAAGTCTTACATCACATTTACTAGAGAAAGTGCTATTGTATGTATGGTAGTCTTTGTTTTGATTTGGAACAGGCCTGAGGAGCAGCTAAGCCAGGCCAGAGTATTGATAATAATTGGACACAGTTTTGAAAGTTAATACTAAGTACATGGCCATATATCAATCTTATCAGCATGTACTTTTGTTTTCTATGTTTTAATATAAGTGGGGAAGGAAAAAAGTAGAAGAATAAACTCCCAGCGGTGTCCAACCTTTTGTCTTCCATGGACCACCTTGGAAGAATTGTGTTTGGGCACACATAAAATAACATTTAACACTAATTATAGCTGATGAGCTTTAAAAAGGGGTCACAAAAAATCTCAGAATGTTTTAAGAATTTGTGTTGGGCCCAATTGAAAGCCATCCTGGGCTGCAGATTGGACATGCCTGCAGGCTTCATGTATTTCTTGCTTATGTGTAGGATCATTTGCTGATATTTTACTTTAATGTTGTTTTTGTACAATCAAATATATGTGCTATAATTACTATTACTCTATGAAAAGAGATTAGTATTTTTTTGAAGCAATTTATATCTTGGCCCCATAGTAAATTCACCCTGTGCTTCCTATGATAGAGACTTTCCCATGTAAAGGAAAACCTAAATTTCATTCAAGATACAGAAAATATTATCTGCCAAAAATAATTGTTTTTATTTCTTTGTTTGCATGTTTTTTTGTTTGTCTTAATTACAGTACACTCCAAATAAGATTGTATCTGGCTTTTTCCTACGATTGTTAACATCAAAGCTAGTGAATGATATTGCCGATATTTGTAGAAGTTTAGTAAGTATGCTTTCTGTTTTACTACCATATTTCATTGATTTTAAAATGCTTTTATTTTTATTGACATCTCTCTTAAGTAAGGATGCATCTCACAATATATGACATCGTATATTTTTTAAATGTGGAAATGAAAGTTATTTGGTTGGGGAGAATATAGTGTTTGGCTTTTAGTTTTTTAATAAATACTAATAGACTGAACAATTAGATACTAATCATCCAGGTTCATACCTATTTCTGTGTTATACCACCAACATTCAAAATAATTCTCTGACCTTAAAAGTAAAAACAAAAATCTTGCTAGACAACATATTCTCATCATGGTATTTATTCTTCTTCCATACAAAAGGGCTTCTGTCACTCATTTTTGTTTGGGACAGTACCTAGCACACATAGTAGATATTCAAGTATCTAATGAGTGAAAAATTTTTCTGTAAATTAATACTCATTTAATAATAAATATTGGTCTCTATTCAGTGTTTCTACATAATGCTATATCTTACTCTTTTTTTAGTAGTAGCATGGATTTCACTATATAGTAATATTATACAACATGCATGTGTATTTTTAGCCCATCAGATCTTAGTTAACATTTTAAGTAGTTTCTACTTATTTTTTTGTTACAAAGAGTTCTGTAGTGTACTTTTGTATACTTGTATTTGTGCCTATGAAGGATGTAAAATAAATTCTAGGAATGAAATTGCTTGTTCAGAAAAAAAGAATTTTACTCTTGATGGACGTAGAAATCATCCTTCAAAACAGTCATTCCAATTTATCCTTTTTTCCACACTCTTATCAATTTGGGGTAGTATAAAATGTCTTAGTATAAGAAATTATTTGTAAACATTGCATATTATTCTGTTGTAAAGACATAGTACAATTTATAGATCTATTTTCCTGTTGGACTTTTTTTCAAAACCACCACATTTTATTACCGTATTTTCCGGCGTATAAGACGACCGGGCGTATAAGATGACCCCCTAATTTTACAGTTAAAACATGGGTTTAGGCCTCTATTCGCTGTATAAGACTACACCCCCGGTTTAGGCCTCTATTCGCTGTATAAGACTACACCCCACTTCCGAGGCTGTAGTCTTATACAGCGAATATAGGCCTAAACCCATGTTTTAACTGTAAAATTAGGGGGTCGTCTTATACGCTGGAAAATACGGTAATCCTTTTTCTTTCTTTTCTTTTTTTAACTAACATACAATATTATATTAGTTTCAGATGTATACCATATTCAAAATTTATGTACCTAAAGAAGTGATTACCATGACAAGTCCAGCAGCCATCTGATACCATACCATGATGTCACAATCTTAGTGACTGTATTCCCTCTGCTGTATATTACATCCCTATGACTTGTCTTATACCTGGAAATTTGAACCTCTTATTCCCCTTCACCTTTCTCCCCACATTGTTTTTTTTTAATTCTTAAATTTATTGGGGTGACATTGGTTGGTAACAATTAGATAGTTTCCAGGTGTACAAATATACATTACATCACCTATGCCCCCATTTTTTATCTTGTCACTTACAGCTGGCATTCAGTATTATTTTATATTAATTTTAGGTGTACAGCATAGTGTTTAGACATTTACATAATTTAAGACTAGTCCAATACCCACCCGGCACTATACATAGTTACGCCATATTATTGACTATATTCTCTGTGCTTTTCTTTACATTCCATGACTATTTTAACTACCAATTTCTACTTTTTTTTTTTTAAGATTTATTTTATTGTTTTTGATGAAGAGAGACAGAGAGAAGGGGGAGGGCCCAGAGCAGTCTCCATAGTTGTACTGACATCAGCTTTCGACATGGTTTTGTTCCACACAGGTGGGGCTGCACAGGGTGGGAGCTGAGTTGAGGGCCTCCCACATGGGAGACACGCCCCAGTTCAGCATATGGGTCTGCACGTGCCGGGGCTGGGATATGATCCTTGGTCCCCAGGGCTGCAAAGCGAGCGCTCAACCCGCTGAGCCATCCTGGCTTCCCCTGTACTTTTTTTTTTGACACAGTATAATATTTGCTTCTACACTTAAGGATAATATTTTATAGTAAACATTTAATCTTAATGACTTTCAAAGTTACATCATCCTTGAATATTTATTTCTTTAAATGTCAACCTACCATTTAAACTATCTCCCATGTAAAGCAAAAAGCAGTCTTATCTCAGCTCAGGTAGCATGTTTCATATGGCTGTTTAAACATTACAGTGAGGATGTAATGGGTTCTAAAATCAATTACATGCTTTCAGAATGCAATCTGAAACACTTGATCTGAAGTGTCTTAATGCCTTCACCTTTTTCACCCATCCCCCCTGACCCCTTCCTTTCTATTACCCTGATAAATCTAGTACCCATCTGACACCATAGTCATTAAAATACTGACTTACACTATACTTTACATCCCATAACTACTTCGTAACACCCAATTTGTACTTATTAATCCTTTCTCCTTTTTCACCTAATCCCCAACCCCTCTTTCATTTGGCAACAATCAAAATGTTCTCTGTATCAGTAAGTTTGTTTCTGTTTTGTTTTTGTGTTTTTTTTCTTTGAAGGCATCTTTTATTAAAAAGCCATTTAGCTATGGAGAAGTAGAGCCAATGGAAGATGACATTGATGAAAATCTAATGGAGATTGAGAATCAGCCATCCATGAGTCTATTTAATGATTACCCTGCTAATAGTGGTAATGATGCAAATGAATCTGGAGAGAACCAGTTTACTATTGGTAAAAATATATTTAATGATTGGGATTTCTTTCACCTCTTCGTATTGATTTGGTATGACAAAAAGCCTCATAGATTCCAATTTTATGCTTCCTTTCTTTTCTTTTAGTATAGTCTGTTAGTATTGTTCCTTTCTACACACTTTAGAGTCTCTGATTTTTAATTGAATTTATTAGTTTTCTATTTTTCATAGAGAACTTTTAAAATAATTACTAAAGAAAATTATATGATAGATAATTTAGAAAATAGAAAAGGAGAGAATGAAAAAGCACCCATGAATGCCATCACTTTAACCATTTTTGTCATTCCTCTGTCTAGACCCTTTGAAAATTGTAAGCAACATTAACATTGAAATAACTTTATATCCTATTTGTTTTCTTTTAATGTTACTTATAAGCATTTTTTTTCATTTTGCTACTTGTATTGATAATCATACTTTATAATGGTTTCATAATATCCCAGTTAACATACTGTAATTTACTTGACCATTCTTTATAGTCAGAAATTTAGATTCCTTTCTATTTCCCTATAATTTAACAGTATATAGCAGTGAATGCTTGTGTATATAGAACCTATATACAAAATCTTTGGTTAACCTTATGTGAAGAATTTTGAAGCTTTTGGTGTATAATCAATGTCACCATAATTATTTTCTGTAGATATATAGATAGGTAGATAGATAGATAGATATCTATTATATATATATATATATTATATATATATATATATATAGTAGATATATATATATTTTTTTATTTTTTTTTTTTTTTGTAGAGGTTAGAATATTTGAGTTAATGTTTAATGTATATGGTTGTTGTGCTCCTCTCTTAGTTTTAATGTGTGCTTTTTATTTTTAGGTGCCATGAATCCTTTAGCTGAAGAACATCTGTCAAAACAAGATCTACTTTTATTAGACATGGTCAAGTTCCTATGTATGTGTGTAACTACTGCTCAGACCAATACCGTGTCATTTAGAGCAGCTGATATTCGGAGGAAATTGTTAATGTTAATTGATTCTAGCATACTAGATCCTACTAAATCTCTCCACCTAAACATGGTGAGTTAAGCGGAAATGCAGAAACTCTTCAATTCTGTCAGATATTGTTGCCAAATGTAATGGACTGACATAAGAATCACATAGTACCTTTGAAGACTTGAAATTGCTTCCTGGAGAATTGAATCTGAGACTAGTTATAGAGTACACTTCTTTTATGTGCTGTGAAAAAATTTAAGTGAATACTGAAACATTAAAACTTGAATGGACTTTGGGTAGATTTATTATCCTCAGATGTAATTATTACAAATTATTTTAAACTGGGTCAAGAAACACAAATTCTGAGTATAAAGCTAATACTTACTTAACAATGCAGTTGAAGTCTGAATCTTGCCTTGACCTTAGTTTACTTTCTTTACATTTTTCAATTAATTAATTTATTTATTTATTTATTTATTTATTTATTTTTGAGAGAGAGACAGAGAACTGAACTGGGGGAGCTTCTCATTTCAGCATATGGGTCTGCACGGGCCGGGGCTGAGACTCGATCCCCGATCCCCGAAGTGAGTGCTCAACCCACTGAGCCATCCCGGCATCCCCCCTTTACATTTTTTGATGTAATTTCAAAGTGATGATAAAGTTACAGTACTATAAGAACTTCATATTCCCTTCATAAGCTTCTGCAGTTAACATTTTACCATATTTGCCTTATTCTCTCTGCACACGCACATACACATCTTTTTTTCTGAATTATTTTGAAATTAAGTTGCAGATGTGATGCTCCTTATACTTTAATGTGTATGCCCTAAAACAATGGTAGTTTCCTATTTAACTGCGGTATAATCATCAGCAATATAACATTATGTTACTGCATTTAGTTTTCAGGTCTGTTCAGTCTCTTTCATCTGGTACAGTTTCCTAGTCTTTCCTTATCTTTCATGACTTCCATTTTTTTCAATAAATAGTATGGCCACTTAATCTATAGATCCTTTACTTTGGGTTTGTCTTGTGTTTCCTCATGATTAGATTTAGATTTAGACTTTGGTGAGAATTTTACAAAAGTAATTCCTCCACTCCATAGGATTTTTTTGTTTATTTCTAATTTTAACTCCCATTTCCAACAGTAAGAAACCTGCTTCTCACTCTACCTCAATACATTTACTTGTTTACTAAGTATTTTTATATGTAACTAATCTCCTGACCATACTCTTAACCCCAACAGTGGTAACAGCTACTATTTATTGAATTCTTACATTAAATGCTAGACATTTATATTCATTTTCTTTGATACTCAGAGTTATCTGGCTAGGTAAGTACTATATTCCCATTTACAGGTGAGAGAGCAAAGGCTCAGATGCCTAGACAAGTTTTTGAGCCATACTAGTAATAAGTTGTGCTGGGATTTAAATGAAGGTCTGTTTTACTTTAAGTCACCCCTCCTTTTTTGAACTATAATGCCTCTTAAAAATTTTACTGGTTTGTGTGTGTGTGTGAGTGTACATGCATGCAGGTGTCTATATGAATTTATGGCTATATACTTATTTGAGTAAATTACATAAAAAAAACTGATTTTCCCCCCAACTAATTTAGTATCTAGTGCTTTTAAAGGAGCTTCCTAGAGAAGAATATCCTTTGCCGATGGAAGACGTTGTTGAACTTCTAAAACCACTATCGTAAGAAATTAAAACCATGTTATGTTTACTTTAAATTTATATTCTAACAGACGTGTTTTGTTGTGCTTATAAAGTTTAAACTTTTTCCACCACAGCAATGTGTGTTCTTTGTATCGTCGGGACCAAGATGTTTGTAAAGCGATTTTAAACCACGTCCTTCATATAGTGACGAACCTATGTCAAGGCTCTATGGAAGCAGAGAATGCAAGGGATGCTCAAGGACAGTTTTTAACTGTGATTGGAGCGTTTTGGTAAGTGCAGACCATTCTATGGAGTTCTTTTCTGTTGCTATTTCTAACACAAATGCAAATTTTGCATTTCTATGTTAGGGATTTCTTCTAAATGTAATTCTATACATCTTTTAATAGAATGTAATTTGTGTTTCCTTCCTTGCTTGAAGAGTTACACTGTGGTTTTTTAAAGGCGTGGCTTTTTAAAGGGTGTTTAGTTTCCTTGCGAATTTCAAATCAAGTGTTTGACATAGGGTGAATAAAGCAAAGTGCAACAAGTCAGTATCAGTTGACTAGTTCATGTTTCTAAAATGAATGAATTGGCCTTGGTGCTGTCCGGTTATTTCATGCATATAGTCACAATGTGAGACAACACCATGATACTTATAGAGGAGCACATATGCCTGTTTATAATTTAAAGCCCTCATACCATTTGACTGATAAGGACTTCTGAATTAGTATAAATTATGGTTTTGAAATCTTTGCTATAACAACAAAAACTTTTAAAAAATCTTGTTCCTATAAAGCAAGTTTACTATATCATGTTTAGCTAAAGTATGATAACCCCAAAATGAGGTGTAATGATATAACCTAATAATATACATTAAAATTAACTCCTTTTCAAACATTTCTTTCAGCTGGAATTTTTTAAAGATTTATTTTTATTGTTTTTGACAGAGAGAGAGATACAGAGACAGAGACAGAGAGAAGGGGGAGGGCCCAGAACAGTCTCCATAGCTGCATATCATTTGTTTTTCCACATAGTTTCATTGCACAGGTGGGAGTGGGGCTGCACAGGGCAGGAACTGGGCCGGGGTCTCACCCCAGTGAGAACTAAACTGGGGGCACTCCCCAGTTCAGCATATGGGTCCACACGGGCTGGGGCCGGGATTCGATCCTCAGTCCCCGGGGCTGCAAAGTAAGCACTTAACCCACTGAGCCATCCCGGCTTCCCTCAGCTGGAATTTTTTAGATGGTGAGAATATTGGTATATGCTACATAATGAGAATTAAATTAGCATGGAAAGACATTTTGGAAGTAACCTAAAATAACTGTAATATCCAGTGATATTCTTTTACTGCTTTTATTAGAATAATTATTTAATATTGAAATACTTTATTTCAGGCACTTAACAAAGGAGGGGAAGTGCACATCCTCTGTAAGAATGGCACTAGTGAAATGCCTTAAAACTTTGCTTGAGGTGAGTTACTCCACATTAAGTATTAGTAAGGTCTCCCTAAAATTTTAATGCAGTCTTTGCTTTTATTTGTAAATTGGTGATTTTTCTCTTAGTATTTCATATGTAACCTTAGTTGTTTTCTTCCCATAGGCTGATCCTTATTCCAAATGGTCTATACTTAATGTAATGGAGAAAGACCTTCCTATAAATGAAATATTTCCACAGCTTCTTGCTGATAATGATCACCAAGTTCGCATGTTGGCTGCAGAGTCGATCAATAGGTAATAAGTCAAGTATTTATGAAGTATCCGGAATACTGCAGATATCAATGCAATGTCTAGCATAGTCATAGGTTACTAGTTGTTATATTAAAAATCGCTAACACTGTTTATCAACTATAATTAAAAATAAATTTAAAATATAAAAATAAAAAAATATCACTTATTGAGCATATACTGTTTGCTTAGCATTTATGTTTTCTCTTAATTCTTACAACTCTTATCACTTAGATACTATTATTTTCTCTATAAATGAAAACCTTTTGGTTTACAGAGATAAAGTAACTTGCTCAGTACCATACAGTTAGTACTTAGCTTCCTCTTTTATTAAATACTTTTTTTTGTAAAATCTCAATACCATACAGCTAGTAGTTGGCTTCCTTTTTTATTAAATACTTTTTTGTAAAATCTTAGTACCATAGAGCTAGTACTAGTGTGTTGAATGAGGTGTGTCTACTACCGCTTATGAGAGATAGTGAGTGTTTGGATATCAGTGTAATTTTATATGAATTTGTGAAATGAACATTAGTACCGGTAACATTATGCTAATTATATTTTTCAAGTGAACATACAATTAGGCATTGGAATGATTGTATCATAGGCATCTGTTTTACGTTTGAGTACCTGAAGAAGCAAGTATTAATTTCTTAAAGACTGCATGTTTATCAGGTTATTAAATTGTTTTTTTTTTAATATATTTTATTTATTTATTTATTTTTGATGGAGGGAGGGAGGGAGGGAGGTAGGTAGGTAGGTAGGTAGGTAGGGAGGGAGGGAGTGAGGGAGGGAGAGAGAGAGAGAAAGAGAACTGAACGGGTGGGGGGCGGGAGCTCCCAGTTCAGCACATGGTTCTGCACGGGCTGGGGCCAGGATTCCATCCTCAGTCCCCAGCGCTGCAAAGTGAGCGCTTAACCCACTGAGCCATCCCAGCTTCCCCTAAATTGTTTTTAAAGCTCTGAATTATAACATTCCTGTACCTTTTCCACTTTGCTCCCTGATAATAAAGCACTGCTCTGCTTTATTTTTCTCTATAGCATTTATCACCACCTTAAATGTTATATTTTAACACATTTACTTAGGATATAAGCTCCTAGAAGGCATTAGTTTTTGTCTGCTCTAGTCATTTTTCTATATTTAGAACCTAAAACAATACTTGGTATTTGGTAGGTGTTTAATAATTAGTAAAATCAATGAATATTTGGAAAAAATATTATAGTATACTTTATTTTTATTTATTTTTTTATAATATACTTTAAAAACATCATAGCTGAAAATCATTAAGCAATTTTACTATTCAAATGTAAGTGACTAATAATTAGGCTGACCAGATGTCCCATTTAAATTGGAACAGAAAACAACAGTATTGTCTTATTTCAAATGGTACATATGTTCAGCCTACTGACACCTTGAATTTAGCCCAGTGAGATTAGGCTGACTGTATGTGCCATTTGAAACAATATTCCCCTTGTTTTCTGTCCTGTTTAAAATGGGACGTCTGGTCAGCCTACCAATAATTAAAGATTACTGTAAAAAAAATCACTGTAGCAGTCACACAAATGTATGCATTAGATAACCTAATGTGTACAAAGTTTGGATATGCTGACAGTGTTCTCATAAATCAGAATTGTGTCTAACTCCTCAACTTTGGGACTCTTTCACTAAAACCATAGTGCGTTCTAAGGGTTGCTAATAAATGTGTGCTTTACTTCAAGTCCTTAAAGGATAGGAAATACATACTGAAGTTAAAGATCTGGGGTTGTACTCATAGAAAAAGAGAACAAACTGATGGCTGCCACAGGGGAAGGGGGTGGGAAAATGGGTTCAAGTGAAGGGTAATAAGAGGTACAAACTTGTGTTATAAAATTAAACAGTGCAGATGTAGCGTACAGCTATAGGGATATAGGAGTAGTCAGTAATAGTGTAATAATTTTGTATGGTGACATGGTTACTAGACAGTGTGGTCATCTCATCTCATAAACTGTAGAATGTCAAATCACTATGTTGTACAACTGAAACATTGTATGTAATATTGTATGCCAACTCTAATAAAAAAATTTTTTTAACTTAAAGATGTGATTATAGAATAAATTGAATGTAATAAAGCGGTGTAGTGGTAGCATTGAACAATCTCATAAGATCAAAATATAAAAGTTTGAGAATGGCATGAACATAGCATTTGTTGATTTATTTTTTTAGTTTGTTTACTTGTTATATATCTAATATTGGGATATTTTAAGAGTAATTGGAGAAATTAGAGGAACACCAAAAAATTTTTTTATATTAAAAAAGCATATAAAGGACAAAATTGATTAAAGAGTTGTTTTTAATATGCTAGGATATTTTGCACTGGACAACTGTTCTCCCTTACATGAAACAAAATTGAAATGGAACCTCAAGACATTAAACTATGGGGATGCGAGGGTAGCTCAGCAGGTTGAGCTCTTGCCTGGCAACCATGAAGTCTGGGGATTGACTCCCAGCCCCAGCCAAGGCAAAACCCATATGCTGAATTGCGGTGCAACTGGTAACCGCCAGGATGGCGGTGAAGGTTCCGGCCTCCCATGTGGGAGACCCCTGGTTTGGTTCCCACCCTGCGTGGCCCCACATCCACCTGTGTGGAATGACGTTTGTTATAACTAATGATGTACAACTATGGAGACAGCTCTGGGCTCTCTGCCCTCCTATCTCTCTCTCTCTCTCTCTTTTCTCAAACAATAGAATAAAAATCTTACAAAAAAAAAAAGACATTAAGCTATTCATTGTCAGGGTGATTGAATATTAGAGCAGGTTGACATAGGGAGTCGTTGGTTTCTTCTAACGCATTTGACCAGAGGACAGTTTTTGAGGTTTTTTTTCTGACTAATTTGAATTTGGGGCTATTCAAGTTTGGACAATAAGCTACAAGATCTTTTCAGACCCTCTTTGGTTTTAGGAGAAAATGGAGTATATGGTAAGACCCTCATATTAAGCAGTAGATCTGAACAAACCTCTTTTAAGTAGACTCAGATTTTCTGTTTTTTGAAAGAATACCTACTATGTTAGTATGTCTCACAGTGTGACTTATTTTTGTCTTACACTATGTTTTGGAACATACAGTTTAAGGTAAATAATTTTACCTTTTGCTTTTTTTTTTTTAAAGATTATTTCAGGATATGAAACAAGGAGGTTCTTCCATGTTATTGAAAGCACTTCCTTTGAAGCTTCAACAAACAGCTTTTGAAAATGCATACTTGAAAGCTCGGGAAGGAATGAGAGAAGTGGTAATTTTAGTAATGCATATTTGCTACTATCATAGGCTTTCTATAAACATAGTATATATTACTTTGGCCTAAGACAGTTTATATCTGTTAACAGTGTAAGATTAGACTAAAACAACTATGTGAATTGACTGAAATTGCTTTAGTTATAGGTCAGAATTGGTCAAATAATGGCATCATGCTTTTTGTTCAACTCATGTAGCATTTTTGTAGGAAAAAAATATACTGAATTTTAAAGGAGAATAAATGACTTCCTTTTTTATTAAATACTTTTATGTGAAATCAGAGTAAAAGGTAATCAGAGAACAGGTAACAATAGGAAGAAATAAATTGAGAAAAATGTTCTAATAGGGAACATCAAATTATCTTGGTGTTTAATGAACCTTATGATTTCTCTGTAAAATAATTTTTTTTCTTGAAGTGGCAAAAATTATATTGGCATTAGAATTTATTTATTCATTTATTTATGCATTGATTTGTTTGTAAAAAGTATATGAGTAGGTTAATCAAATGACTAATTCATAATAGCACAAGACTAAAAAGGATAATTGCATGAAAGAATGAATTTACACAAAGATTTCAGTGGAATGGAGAGATGAGTGTAAAGCATTTAAAATTAATAGAAATGTATATTATACCTTTTAAAATGAACCTGTCATGTGTGAAAAAGGGAATATATTGACCTGACATGTAATTCATTTAGCAAAAGACCTAAGAAGTTTTACACCTTGGGAGCACAATATGAATCAACATTGTGATAGTTATTCAAAAAAGCAAATTCTGTTTTTGACATCATTAATAAAAGCATACTGTCATGAACAAGCTGATAAAAAGAATTTGATCTATGCATTTTAGAGGGCAGCTAGTATGTTGGGTTTGGTTCTCAATAAAAATGTAGATTCTTAAGGTATTACAGATTCTGTAGATCTGTCTCTTGTAAGGAGTAGGCAACGGAGTTGATTGAGTGGAAACGTCATAGCTGTTTTTAAACATGTCAGTGATTGCCATTTAGTAAAGGAATTAGGTTCTTACTTTTTTCTTGTGCCAGAATACAGAACTAGGATCAGAGAGTGCCAGTTTTTTCTAAATGTGAAGAAAAACTTCTATCAAGTATAGCCAATCAAAAAATACACACATCTGTTGGAATATCATAATGATTTTTAAACTAGAAGCATATATCATTGCATGGTCTTATTGTTCCTTTTG
>PVKE010009112.1:15186-45876 GCA_004027555.1 Craseonycteris thonglongyai | reverse complement strand
GAGATGGAGAGATCACTCTATGGATAATCTGAACAGGGTATGTGCAGCCTTGGAAAAAAAAAAACAAAGACAACAACTACCCATCACCATGTTTCTCTCCAAGGTAAAGCCCCCGGCTCTATCATCAGTGCCTCCAGCAGAAGAGTCTCCAAGTGAGCCTAAAAAGCTTCTACGAGTCAAGTGAGAGCCTCTCCTCCGCCACCAACACAAGACTCTTCGCCTCTCTCAGAAAGCAATGTTGATTCATGTTTATTACTGTATAAGGTTTTGTAATTAACCTTATTCATTAGCACTGACACGTTTAAGTAAATACGTATACTGTTGTCATTTTTGTCTTAAATGAGTAAAGTATGAATACTGTTTACATATTTAAAACATTCTTGTACCTGCATACATGAAAATTCCTAGGGGCAAATCCTACTTCACGGTTTTTCAGCTTTCGCGGAAGGTTCTGGCCCCCATTAACCGCGAAAAACGAGGGATCGCTGTATAAGACTACATGAAAATTACTAAACACTATTAAGAAAAACTATAGAAGATTTAAATGGTACAAACTTTCCATGATTATGGCTTCGTAGAGGGCTCAGTAGTGTTAATTCTCCCTAATTAGATATATGTAAATTCAATGCTTCCAAAATTCCACATCTTTTTTTTTTCAAAATCCAGTAACCTGATCTCAAAATATATATGGAAATACAAAGGCTCTAGAATAGCCAAAAAAAATTTGAAAAGAACAAACTGGAATTTATACCTCCCCATTTATAAAATTAGTTTCAGGTTACAATAATCTAAGGATAGTAGGGCATTGGTATAAGGACAGAGTATGTGTCAATGGAAAAGAACCAAGAATCCAGAAGTAGACCTTAACATTTATGGTCTCAATTGATTTTCAATGAAAGTATCAAAACAATTTAATTTAAAAAAAAAAATTCACTTTAACAAATTATACTGGGACAATTTACAAAATCCCTCTGCAAAATAAAAATGAATTTAGGCTCTCACACTTCACACTATAAACAAACAAAACGTGAAAACGGAACACAAACCTACATGTAAATACTAAAACTACCAGAAGAAAATAAAGTCTTTGTGACCTTGGTTAGACAAATATATCTTATAAGACATTAAAGCGTAACTCATTAAAAATGGTAAATTATACTTCATTACATTTAAAAACTTGCTCTTTGAAAGACAAAATGAAGAAAATGACATCTGCCACAGATTGGGACAAAATATTTGCAAATCATATACAATACAGCATTTGAATCCAGAATGCTTAGAAACAATTAAAAACCTTTTCAACTCTAAGACAAAGAATCCAGTTTTTAAAATGGGCAAAAGATCTGGAGACATTTACCGAAGATATACAAAGATGTTCAACATTAGTCATAGAAATGCAAGTCAAAAACCACAAGAGATCCCACTATCCACCCACCCACCAGAATGGCTAGAATCCAAGGGACAAACAATACAACAATTTAATATAGAAAAATCAGCAAATTCAAACATTTCTGCTAGAAACATAAAATTGTACAGCCTCTTTGAAAAACAGCCTGGTAGTTTCTTAAGAAGGGAATTACATACTTGCCAAAGAACTCAGCAAATCGCTCCTAAGCATGTAACCAAGGATAGATAAAATGTACAACCAACCACACAAGAACACAACAGTCCAAACTAAAGCAATCCAAATGTCCATTAACTGGTGACTAGACAGGCATACAATGGAATCTAAAAGAATAGCTCCTGATAAACTATGACACAGGTGAATCTCAAAAATATTATGCTAAGTGAAAGAAACCAAAAACAGAAGACTACTTATTATGATTCAAATTTACATGGAATTTCTAGAAAAAGTAAATCTAAAGATGAAAGCTGATTAGTGATTGCCTAAGGCTACAGTGGAAGCACAGATATTGCAAATTATAGTGATAGAGTTCATTTTAAGTATTATCAAACAATACTGGATAATTTCTAAGTTTTTCTAAAAAGTGTGTATCATCTCTCCCATAAAAATCTTTTCAAAAGCTAAAGATTTGAGGAAAACCTAAAGCTGATGCTTCTGTTATCAAAGCTTTGGATTTAAGATATTTTAATATTTGTCAGATTGTGTATTTTGTATACTTTGTTTCAATTATACTGATTACCTTATAACAACAAGAAGGTCTGATGTCTCCTACTAATTATTTCCCCAAAGCAATAACCGATTCAAATGTTTGGCAAATAATATGCTTTCCTCCTCAACAAGCTGATTTCTGTGCCTTCTCATTTATTATGAAACATTTTACTACTTTTGTTCCTGCCTCAGTTAAAAAGCTTTGCTTTCCCCAAATCATGCCATCCATTTTCCCTAAGGTCTACTAAAAAATGTTAAAAAGCATTGGCATTTCAGAAATTCTCGCATGTTTTGAAACACACAGTAAGGAGCTTACTTCTCCGGCATAATAAAGTGCAGCAAGGACCACAGCTCTTTGAGGGAATTCTGAAGAGGGGTCCCCGTAATCAGGAGCCTATGGTTGGACTTGAAATCAATCAGAGTTTTATATAATAAAGAGTCATCATTCTTCAACCGATGGGCTTCATCCACTCCCAGAAAGGCCCAGTTAATACTGCCCAGCACAGTCTAAAGTAAAAACAAAACAGAACGAGCCACCAAGTCAGAAGGGAACCCAAAAGTACTTTCAAGAGTTAATCATCTCTGTACACATACCATCACAAAGGTATACACAGAAACATTTATTCTTCACTGACTTAGTGTATTAAGACTCCTCTGATTATTCTATTGGTTGCCAGACTGGTGTGTACTCAAAAGAGCACATTCTCAACTAAAAGGTATAATGGAGGGGTTGGGGGGCGTGGGGGTCTCTTATGCCAGGTATTGCTGTGTGACCCAACACAAAAATTGGCATGCTGGGCAAAAACAACACACACAAAAAAACACGTGATTTTTGAAGTCTTTCCTCAATTAAGGTTCTTCACTACCTGTTCTCCACCCCAACCCTGAAGCACAGAAACATCAAGAGCCACCAAAATGAACATGTTCATACTTCCTATCACCAGTGGGATCACCTGCCACATGACTGGAGAAAGGAGATCATTTAAACAGCTTTACTGTTCTCTTTTTCTCACAGAGGCCATCCATGTCATCTGCTCTGAAAAAATGCCTTAACCCTGATATGATGGGAAATGCCTGAGATGGGGCTTGAGCTTAGTTTCCCAAACAACTGACTAGAATCTCAGGGAAGTCACTGGCCTCAATACCCTTTCATCCTGTTTAATGCAATTGGACTAAGCTACCTAAGGCCCCCTCAACTGTAAGTTCTGTGTTTTAAATCTGTAACTTTAATGTTCTTTGTGGATCTTTTGTTTGTTCATTTGCTTGATTTAAAGAAACAAAGAAAAATTACATGGCAAATAGGAAGTACAAACACTACCATTTGGACAAGTCACACTACAAAATTCAGCCTTTTGGATACCAATTACACACCTTATCTTTTAAAAGGATCTCGTATGTTGTTATAAGTGCATTGAACTTCAGCCTTTTGGTCTGAGAATGAATCCATTCATATTCCCGTATCTATGAAAGAAAATGGTAATTAAGATACAATTTCTGTATTTACCTTTCTGTATCACCAGCAAATCTTAAAACAAATGCAATAGAAACATGCCAAATGTAAAATAAATCTGATCAGAATTTAAGGAATATACATTCTAAATTGACCTAAGTAACCAGCTAAAAGATCTTACCACTGAGCAACAAAAACTTCAGTGACAGAATTCAAATAAATTCTCATCTCCCCCTCTCCCTCAAAGCAACACATTTGACAAAAACACTCATATTTTTAAATCAGCAATTAAACTCTGGTGATTTAAACTTATCTAGGGATAACCCAGAATAAGAATTTTCTTAAGAAAATATAATTTTATTATTCTTTGGGTTAGGGCAATTATTTTATGAACAAGTAAAACAAAGTCCAACCTCCGGTTTGGTCAGAAATTGCATTAATTATATAGCAGAAAGATGGAGTCCCCAAGCAAAAGGAAATGGAGGCTTATCGAATGAAAACATAATTTTACATAGGGGAAAATAATGTCAGTGTGAAGAAACACAAAACTAATAAGTTCAAATTGCACCACCACTAAGTGGGAAGAACAAAGAAAGGGAGCCCTGGAGACCCCACGGGAAGCTGGTTTGATTCCATGAGTTTTCAGAGTTCACCCTCTTTGTCTTCACCATGGAATGCACTGCTTAAAGCCATTCTGTGTAATCTAGGAAGTTTATTTTTTTGAATGGTTAAAAAGTGGATTAACAAAAAAAAGAACTATAATGCTTAGAAACTCAAAATTAGGGTAATGAAACCTGCCAGTGTTTAGGTTAGATGATGAAAATATTTAATACAAATACCTGAATTTTAAATACTTGATGCTATGATTATAACACAGCTCTCAAAGGTTTGAGGATTCCTGATGGCTTGCTCTTATAAGTAATCCTCCAGAAAGTTTATCCTAACATACAGGGGTAAAGGGGCAAAGGCCTGAGAGCAGATACATCTTTATCTCAAGCCCACATGCCAGCTGGCCTGGGTACAAGTATTAAACTCTGAGTCAGTGGGTTGGAAAGAAAACCATCTACTTTAAAAATTAATATACATAAAGCACCCAGCACAGGGCCTGGCACATAAGTGCTTTTTACAAACTTAATCATTTTCAAGAAATGATTTGCTAAACAAAGATAAATTCTAGTCCCTCTGTTCCAAGTTCCTGCTGCTCAAGTGAAGTTTGATAGCAGGTAACTAACTTTCATTTTGGTTCACTGTCCTTTTTCTTTTTCTTTCTTCTAAGTTATGCAACCTCGCCAATATAAAAGATTGGGAAACAAACTTTCTACTATGTTCTATAATATCTCTCTGCTAAAATAGCAGAAATAGTATTACCATTGCGAAAGGTATTCATTCCATTGTATAATCCTTTATAAGTGGTCTTGGAAATAACAGAGTAGAAAAATTTAATGCTGCAATCCAACTATGAGAGATTCCCATTCATATATTGCTGTTGCTTTTCTTTAGATAAGCACGTTTAAAAAATATCTGAGTTGCATTCCTGTGACACATAAATCTCCCAATACTGGGGGCACAGGAATGTCACAATCATAATTTTAACTAAAAGCTATAATGACTTTAGGTCAATTTCCACAATACATTTATAACAGATTCCATCCCAATGCTTTTTGTTTACACACCGTATTTCTGCTCATCAGGTCACCTATGTAAACCACTACGTTAATCTCTGGTGCCCAGATTTCAAACTCCCTCTGCCATGAGGTGAGGGTGGATAAAGGGACGACTATAAGAAAGGGGCCATACAGCTGGTGTTGGTGGAACAGGTAGGAGAGGAATGATATGGTCTGGATGGTCTTTCCTAGGCCCATTTCATCAGCAAGGATTACACTGTTACTTCTGCAGAAAGAAAAAACATAAAAACACAACATTAGTTCACACACACACACAAAAGTATGAGCACTAAGAACAGTAACATCAATGCCTCAGGATGCCACCAGGCAAGAAACTGCTTTGTAAAGCCTCAAATGTAGTTCCTCTCATCTGCAATTAAGTCTCCTACAGAAGAAAGTAGAAGCTATAAATACCAGAATAACAAGTGATCTAAGCATCATCAAGATTTGGATGACTATGAGAGCCTATGCAGACAGTTTTTTACCTTGCATTTTGGTCTTGCACATACATCTATCCCTTTTAACAGAGAAGGCAGATTTGTTACAATGGTGTACACAGAAACGTGACCTTGGGTTCCATCAATACAGAAAGCAGAAGCAGACTGGCTAGCCCCACTGCTGGTGAACCCCACTGCATTCCACTGGGGTTGTTCAACACTACTCACTACTCCCCAGACCTACATGCTGCTGCTACACAGAGTTTATCTGAAATACACTCGTCGACAGCAGGGGTAGGCTGCAGGTTTCTGAATCCCATCCTAAGCCTACTGAATCAGAGTATCTGGGAAAGAGCTCAAGAATGTGTATTTTTAACAAGCACTTTTGGATATCCGGGTACAGGTGTATTCCTTGAACCACACTTTGAAAAATACTGCTCTAGCAGATGAGCTGGATTTCAACAGGATACTAATAGGAAAAAGACCGTGTCGATATTAATAAATAAATAAATCTTAAGAAATGGCCAGAGTTAGGAAAGTATTTTCAGGAAATAGAAAATAATCCATTTGGCAGAACATTAGGAATATATATATGACATAAGGTGGCAAACATTAAAAGGTTCTTGAAAATCAGGCCACTAGAGGTTTACACATCTGTAACACCTGCTTAATCAGTGAACCAGAGAGAACTGGAAGTAATATACCAGTTAAAGACAGCATAACTGGTTAGAAAAACAGACATTTAATTCACCAGGAAGAGATTAAATTTTTAAAAATACAGTCTGTCTTTCACAGAATGAATGGATAGTTTAGAGAAAAAGCACAGAATATACTCTGGGAAGGGAGAATGAGGAGGCTATCCCTCTATAAAACTCAGGCACACCTAATTCCATGTACTGTTCAGATACAGCGTATTCCTCTGAGTAATTTCCCTCACATTTCACTCATCATTCCTCACTCATGGAATGGAAGCTGGGGTTTTTCCAACATTTCCTTTCTCTAACAAATTGCCACTTGTCCACATATACTCACTAACATGGATCTGAATTTGATCGCCTGTTTTTCTGAAACTAGATCAAACAACATAACTTTCTTTTTTTTCATGTTACTTAATGTAAGAGTTCCTGTGATCAGGGTCTAACAGCTACTTACTTGAGTCCTAACTTCTTAAGGTTCCACTGAGCTTTTAAATATCCTTTAGGAAGATCAGGCCTGCTGTTCTCTGAAACAACCAGTTATAGTAGACCCTCACTCTCAGTCACATAAAGTAGATTTCCTCAAGATATCCAATTTCCATAATTGAATGTTTAATACAGTGTTAGATTTATAGGACAAAGAAAAGTAGGTGGTTCAATTAGAAGTCATTGTAAACACATCCCTACAACTAGAAACAGATCAAGTGCTTTTACATGCAGGCTGTAGTTTAATTTTGTAATAAGTTTTTGCTTTACTATGAAACACTGAAGAATTTAATAAGAGTTTGCATGTAGTGAAAGGAATCTGTAGAAAGACATTAAATGTACTGCTCCATGACACGGCAATCATGTCTTAGGTCCCCATTACATTCTCAAGGCCAAGATGGATCTCTGATACACAGTATTTAAGGACTATGGTACTTAAATCTGCCATTGAATTTGGTAAGTAAAATGTATGAGTACTGTCTCAGAGAGTACCTTGAAAACTCAAGCATTATCAAGTGTTATCCCTGCCCCGCCCCCCTCCCTAAGATAAAGTTGGTTTTGTTACAAAAAGTAAGGACACCATTTAAACCTTCTCTAAAAGGGATTGCCACCTGGGGGGCAGGAGGGCAGGGAATCTCACTACTCTTCAGCATCAATTACCACAGGAATTAAGTTAAGGATTTAGTTTCCCTGGTCTAGAAAGAAAATGAGAAAAGGACATTTACCGGTACTTTTCTTCTGAGAACAACTCCTTCCACATCAAAGAGTTGGCTATATTATATTGCAATTTATACTCTTGAAGGGCATATTCTAACAAGGTCTCTGGCTATGACAAATTACCCCCAAATAACTAAACTAAATAACAAAGTACAGCTGTCCCTCAGCATCTAAGGTGGGTAGGATCCTGGACCCCTAAAGGTACCACAATCGAGAATGCTCAAGTCCCTGATATAAAATGGGTAGTATTTGCATGTAACTTACACACATTCTCCCACTTACTTTAAATCATCTCTAAGTTACTTATAATACCCAATACAATGTAAATGCTATGTAAGTAGTTGTTATACTTCTTATTTTTTAGAAAATGACAAAAAAAACTAGAAAATGACAACAACAAAAAAAAATCCAGGTACATGTACGGATACAGATCTAGCACATATCAACAACAACATAGCTTTTTTTCTGAGTATTTTCACTCCGTAGTTGTTTGATGTGGCAGGTGCTCAACCCACGAACATGGAGAGCTGGCTATTCTGGACTTTAGGTTAAAAGGATTATCATACATATAAAAATAATCCCAGAAGAAACTTCTAATGACACAATTTCTATATTTCTAGAACATACAGTAGAAAAGAGCAATTCTTTGCACCTAACAATAAAGAAGCCAAGAATAGTCAAAAATAAAATCTCAAGCCTATTTTCTACCTACTTGCACCAGGAATGAGCAAGCCAGTTGAGGCCTTCTAGCTGATAGTCGCGGAGCTCCAGGTTCTCCCCTCCTAAGTATGCTGGCTGTTTCTTTAAAGCCACAAATCGTGGTCTCTGCTTCAGGGCCTAAAAAACAGAAATAAACAAAGCCCAACTTTGAAGAAAACTTTCTTCTCATTCCTATGTTCAATAGCTAGTCAGGATTTATGTGCTCAGCTTATATGCTTTTATCTTACATATGCTTTTGATTACTGAGGACCCAGGAATACCATTTACACATGGAATTAATTCCAATGAAGAATAAGGATTTGTACAACCATTCTAGTAGATAAAAGAGCTGATACACTAAGTTTGTAACTTAACCCAGAGTCCAGAGATGCTCCCCTTTCCCGTCCCTTCTCTTTAAAGTGTTTAGATTCTTTCAAGTATTGTCCACAGTATCTCCAATTACATAAGCCTAATTCTGTAAATGATAATATCAAAGAAATCATCAAAGCCATTACAAAACTCATCTTCTCTCCTTAATCTTTGGTGTCAAGGGTAAATCATCTTCTTTCACTTCCAAGATGGAAAATGATCGTTTCCTTGTGTAATATTTTCTCTTCCCACTATCTGTGACCAACCCTATTGGTATCAATACAAAAAAACAAAGCCAAAGCCAGCCATCACACCTTGCACTCTCTGGTTGGGATGGTTTTTGAGTTGTTCCGACTATGAAAGCTGTCGATGCAACCCTGAAACTTCTTTCCAATCAAGGCTTCATCTTCCCAGCTGCACTCTGAATAGGGCAGTCCCATCCATTTGCATAGATATTCAGGTTCATTCGAAGGTGCTGGCTTCCGACTGTGAGCTAATTTCATACATAAGAATATACATACACATCAGCAACAGTCAATAAAAGAATGGAGTGGCATTCAGTTTTACCTGTAACTAATGAAATACCATGTAGCAAAACTGTACTCTGCAAAACACAAACTGCTCTTAAATGCTAAAAATTTGTAAAAAAGATCTCTTGCTTACCTGGAAAATCTGTTTGACCCAATGTAGATTTGCTTGTCTTCATAGCTAAACAAATAAAGATAGAAAAGTTAGAACTATCATCAAGTAGAGTGGCATTTTAGGTCCAATGAATAAATTTATACTCTTACTATCTTGCATCAAAAGAAACAGTCTTATTATCACAGCCCTGTCTAGCCATTTCCCTATTTCTATTTCCCTTTAAAAAACTCCCCAGGAGAGTTGTTTTTATTCACTGTCTCCCTCATTCTCTCCTGAAGCCACCCCAGTCAGGCTCTCATAAGCTACAGCCTTCAAAACACTCTCCATTTAGATGACTGAGACGTACAAACTTAGCTGTTTTCTACTCTGAAAATCAGCTCTTCCCTTAACCTTTCCACTTCTCTAAACAGTATTGCTATTCTTATTGCTCAGGTCAAAAATCTAGGCATTATCCTTAATGTCTTTTTCTCATTCCCCCATATGCACATTTACCAAAAAATTTCATTAGCATTTCCTTCAAAATAAATCTAGGCACCTGCTCTCTATTCTCAGAAAGTAAGCCTATAAAATGCATTATTTAACTTATATCACTCTCAAAAGCAAAGAGCATTATTCCTAGAGCTATCTATCTACTTACCTATTACTCTTTCTACTATCTGATATTGTTTGTTCAACTCTGAGGCCAGCTCTTGTTGGCAGTTGAAATACTCCACATCTTCAGGAGAAACTTTGCCTAACCTATACAGAAGACAGACCAAAAAGTACATACTCATTACATTTGGGGGGCCCATACACATCTATCAAAGCAAAGTTAGAGTAGATAAGGAATCTTATCTTTACTTCTACCTGTCCCTTTCGTAATCCTTTATTTGTTAATTAGGCCAGAGATTTTACAAAAAAAACCCATACATTTTTAGAAAACACTGAAAACCTTAGACTCAAAGTACACATACCATTTGCTCTCCTCTCTGATATGGCCTATTTATAAAGGAACCTAAAAAATGTATTTTGTGTGATAAATTCATGTATCTAAACAGACTAGGACAAGAAAACTGTTGTCCAGATTTAAAAAAGAACATGCCTTTTTAAAATATACATATGGGCTTTGGGAGTGAATAAATGTGGTCTTTTGGGAAAACTAGTTATTCTTAGCACCAAAGAGACAACAGCAGCAAACTGAAATTAGGTATTACTAGACTTCTGAGAAGTTTATTAAACTTCTATGCTTTACAACCTACCCCTACCTTAAGGAAACATACTTTTAATTTTTGACTCAAAGGAAAAATGTGATTTAATGAAGTAGCATATTCTGTAATTATAAAACAGACGTTACAACCCATCTGTCTCTATTCTTAACACAAAATAGCCTGATCTCATTACACTAACAGATGTGTCCCGAGTTCAACCTTCCCTTCCTCAGGCTGGCAAATGGATTTTTAAATCCATGATGAAAACATACCATTGCTTGATTTCATCCTCTTTCTTCTTAAAGTTCTCGAGTTTTTTTAGGCCCTTCACTTTCTGTTGCTGTAAGGATTCTTCACTCTCCCATGTGCTATGGATATAAGACCACCCCTTCCATTTGATAAGGTACTGGACTTCGCCTTCATCGTTTTCAGGGTCAAAGTCACCACTGGGGTCTCCATTAGTTTCAATCACATATATAGTAGTAGAAGCTCCTGTGGCTACAAAAAGATTCAGTTTTTAAATAAACGTTAAAAAGTATATTAAACCAGGTACTGGAGTTTCTCAAGTATGCAATTGTCTAAAGAGTCTCTATTTTAAAGAAGTAGAAATTTACACACAACACAGGATAAATAAGATCAATAATTTCAAACATTTTCAAAATGCAGACCAGATTTTTACACTAAAGAATGTATTCCAACCAACCAATGTCACCCCATTAAATTTAACAATAAAATAAAAAAAATAAATTAAAAAAAGGCAGATTCAAAGAACTATACAATAAGTTACATTAAAAAAATTAGTACATGTTTTTGTAAATATCATATAAATACAATAAAGTATACAAAAATTACTCACAAAAAAAAAAAGAAAAAAAAAGCATGTATTCCAAAATTTGCTAGTGAAATCAAAGAAACCCTTGTGTTCAATCAAACACAATAATAATGGAATCCCAACATCTTTTTTTGTTTTGATCCCATTGCAGAAAATAAAACCATCCCTCCCTCAAGCATATTAATAATAAGGTAAGAAAACAAAAATCCACCCTAAGTTCTCTATTAACTAACATTCTTAACCGAGGATAAAGAAAAATGACAAGAAAAAAAAAAAAGGTATTAGGTAATATTTTGGTTACCTCCTATCTAGATAGATTACTTTAAAGAAACTGAGGGATGCTGGGATATAGCTCAGCAGGTTGAGTGCTTCCCTTGCAACTGTGAGGTCCAAGAATTGAATCCTGGCCCTGGCAAACCCATGTGCTGGCTGAACTGTAGCTGAACTGGTAACCAATGGGATGGTGAAAAGGGTTCTTGCCTCCCATGTGGGAGGCACCCAGTTTGCACCCAGCCCCATGCAGCCCCATATATCCACCTGTGTGGAATGAAACTGTCACAACTAATGATGTACAACTATGGAGACTGCTCTGCCCACCCCCCACCCCGCAGCCCCACACATACACCTCTCTCAAACAATGAATCCTAAAAAAAAAACAACCAAAACTTGAGTTATAAGATATCTCTATTTGAATATAAAAAAATCTTCATTATTGTCCAAATATGTACTTAACCAGTGCCATTCTTTTCACAAGGAGATTCAGAAACCACAGGTGTACTTGCTTAATGTTACTGAGCAAGAATCTATGCTCTATCACCGCTTTTAAAGATATCAACACATCTTTACTAGCTTAATTTTAAAATTTCAAAAAGGTATTAAATATACAGCCTATATTCTCAGCTCTGAAACATGTAAATTGGGTCAGAAAACTTTCACACTTCCCAACAAATATGGGCATGGACTGAGATTCATCATTTCAGAGTTGAAATACATAAAATGTATGCCTTACTGAGCAGATATATAAAGACATATACCTCCTTTCTTCCCCAGCCTTGAATCTAAGACCTTTTCAATAGTTTCACTATTATCCTGCTGTTCATCAATTCCTTCCCCAGTCATTTCAATGAGGTCATCTGAGTCTGTCTCAAAGTCATCATCTTCTTTATAACTGCATGAGAAACAATGTTAAATAATCAACTATCTTTGCAGAATTTAACACTGCAATACATAACATCATTAGAATAAGGAACCATATCCTTTGTTTGGCTCCAACATGCTGTTTTACAAATCAGCCACATATAACATGGGCCCAAAATTCATTTTTTTCTTCTTAATGTATTAATCACGTTTATAAAAAAACTGCAGGAAAGTTACATTTATAGTGACTTGTTTAAATAAAATACAGAAAACTACAAGGACATGTGCATGCCTGTTTTCATTTCTTAGTGAGATCACTACTATGTGAATGGGGAAATAACTACATAGAAAGAAAATACACAATAAATGAAAATAATTGCTATTAGGCAAGACAGAAGCAATATTTCTAAGATTAAATGTTTTAACCCTGTATTTTGTCTCCAAGTAACAAGAATTTAAAATTTAAGTATTTTCAAACTTTTGAGGACCTCAACAAACATACTTTCTGGTAATAAAATATTGAAAAGTAACCTTCTACCATGTATTAACAACAAATGGTTTGAGAGTCACAGCAAGAGAAAAACATACTCCTGGATACAGTATAGTTGTAGGAGGCAGAAGCACTAAAGCTCTGCATTAGCATTCTCAAAACCCAGTCCTAGCTTTTTAACTGGATACACTGGACCAGTATCGCCAGGATTCAGTTTTACCATTTCTTAAGTAAACCAAAAAAACCCTGTGTATCTCAAGAAAATTAAATGCGCTATGATTCATATAAAGTAAAATGTTGTTTGTATGTATCTATTTCTTTATTTCATTATTGATGCTTCCCATGCTTATTAGTAAGCTTGATAAAATTATACCAAATATCAACATGTAACCTGAACTTCAAAAGAATTTGTCTGATTCAAAGAGCAACTAAAAGAATACAACCCAAACATCTTTCCTGAAAAAAGGATTTTATCAAATGAAGATAATGTCACTAAGCCTCCTTAACAGAACATGAATGAACGTGAAGCAGCTCTCAATAGGAATGAAGGCTTGACATGAGCAATCGCTACTCCTTCCATATTCCCGTTGGCTAACATCATTCTTTTTACAAGAACACAAATCATATTTCCAAGTTATAACCAACTACAGTATCACCCTCACACTAATAAAAAAAACTTCAGGGGCATAACCTACCTAACGTTTTTAGCCGCTCTGCGACGAGTCTGCCTTTTGGGAGCTTCATCATCTTCATCATCATCTTCAGAAGACTCTTGCTTTTTTTTCTTTCCACGCTGAGTTTTAGGCTGCTTTTTAATACGAGATTTGGGCACTATTCTAAAATGAAAAGACAAAAAAATGGCAGTTTTTACTCTATCATTTGGTGTCTACTCCAAATTTATATAATTGTATTTCTCACAGCAGGGGAACACATATATATAGGATTAACCAGGGGAATGTTAGAAAAGTCTATTCCTGGGTCCCATTCCCTGAGATTCTAATTCACTGGAAATCTACCTTCTCAACATGAAAGTGATTCTTTCTAACGCTGATAATTCTCAATCATTTATATATGGCATAGTGGGTTCTGAGGCAATGGCTCTCATCTGTTCAAGATCATGTGTCAAAAATCTACATGTAGCGTGCTGCTGCTAGCACCTCTTTGGCAGGCAATTTGGAAATACCTATCAAACTTACCTAAGTAACAGCTTTACTTCTGGGAATTGATCTTATACATATATAGTTAAGGTACTCACTATATTATTTGCAATGACAAAAGATTAGAAAAATTCTAAATATTCATCAATGGAGAATTAGTTTAATAAACAGAATACTATGGAACCATTTTAAAGAAGGGAGTTTTTCCATGTACTGATATGGAAAGATTCCCAAGACAATGAAAGAAAAATGCACAGCAACATGCATGGAATGCTATCAACCATATAAAAGGAGAAAGGGCAAGAAACAATTACTGAACAAGGTAATAAACAGTGAAGTAGGCTTTCAACAAGACATCAGCGTTTTAAACTTTGTTCCCCCATAAAGAACTTGTCCACAAGTCAAATCACAGGGAGCTTTTTATAAGAGCAGAAGGTACATTCTTCCCTCATAACTAACTACTGGGCTACTGAGTATGAAACAGTAAGGAAGTCATTGTAAGCTACACACCACACAAACACTATCAATATAATCAACCCAGTCCTCCAATGACCAGCTAAAGATGGAGGCTGGCATGACGTGAACCAGACATCCGGAACCCAGAATCACAACACATTGTATCCCATCAACTGAACTCTCATTCAAGCACTGTGTTATCTAAGTATAACACAGGGATGTCCAACCTTTTAGCTTCCCTGGGCCACACATAAAATACACTAATAGTAGTTGAGGAGCTTTAAAAAAAAAAAGTCACAAAAACTTTTCATGATTTTAGGAAGTTTACAAATTTGTCTTGTGTCACATTCAAAGTCATCCTAGGCCGCAGGTTGGACAAGCTTGGTCTAACACACTTCAAGCCAGACTAGAAGCAGACACTTAAGTGAACACTGCACCTTCTGGGGACAGGTCTTCTGGATTTCACTTTTTTTTGTTCTGGTTCACTCTCTGCGCTGGTGCCTTGTTCCTGGTCATCTTCTGAGGGCTCCCGTTTCCATTTCTCTCTATTGATGAAAAGCAAACCAAAATAATTTTTTTCTAACATAATTCTTCCAGATTATTCAGGGGGTCTCCAAACTTTTCAGCCCGTGGGCCGCATTAACTATCAAACAGCAGTTTGGGGGCCGAATACACACTCGAGGTCCAAATAAAAAAGAATCAAAACATAGATGTTGTTTTTAATTATTTATTTAATATTATTTTATTCAGATAAAAAGGTCTCCACGGGCCGGATGAGCAGGCCTCGAGGGCCGCATCTTGCCCGCGGGCCGTAGTTTGGAGACCCCTTTAGCTTAAAGAATCTGACACCACCAATTTTGATCTAATTATCCAGAAGGCAGAACATGTATATTTTAGATTTATCCTAGTTCCATTTAAATTGTGGTTGTGTTCCTTCCTAGACTATGTAATATCTATTCTTATTTCATCTCTGGTAACAAAAAGGATGTGTTCTTTAAACTGCTTGTTCTGGGGGGGAAATGCAGTTAAATCTCATATTCTATTTTGATTTTACTACTATCACTGACCAGATTGAAGTCATAAATTCAATTGGTGGATCTCAAATTTTAGCATGGATCAGTACCACCTAAAAGGCTTGTTTAAACAGAATCTGGGACCAGTTTCTGATTCAGTTAAGTCTGATGTGAGGTCTCAAATTTTTAAAAAATTTACAGATAATGCCGATATTGGTTTGAGACTTTGAGAACTACTATATTAGATATTTTAACATCTTTAGAATATATTTGAGGAAACAGTCCCTACTATACCCTCAATGATAAACCTACTACCTACTAAATCATCTGTTCAACTAAAGATGTAGTTTTTAATAATTATTAAATACAGATGTTTCTTTTTTCTTTTTTTTTTGGCAGAGAGAGAGAGAGATACAGAGACAGAGAGAGAATTGAACTGGGGGAGCGCCCCAGTCCAGCACATGGGTCCGCACGGGCCGGGGCCAAGATTCGATCCTCGGTCCCCGGCGCTGCAAAGTGAGAGCTTAACTCACTAAGCCATCCCGGCTTCCCCCAGATGTTTCTTTAATCCTTGAAATCTTAGAAAGCACGAAAGAAGCATATCCTATTGGTGTCCTACTACCCAAACAGTTTCTGAAGTTGACTTTAAAACCAAACAAGGTATCACCAGGACTTAGCCCATTTCTTACATGTAGGGAAGTAGGAAGGAATATGAAATAGCTACTGGGAATGAAACGTCTTAGAGGAAAAAAAATGACAACTTACATGCAACTACCTGGGGTTTCTTTCTAAACAAAAAAATTACCACTGTGCCTCTTAGTCTGTGTATAGGAAATGAAGTTATGTTAAAGACAACTGTTGCAGAAATGCATAGTCAAATCAATGTTCTTCATGGAAGAACAGGTCAAAGTCATAGTGGAAGCTTGTTGCAAGAAGGTGGCTAATAGGCAGATTCCTGAGAAGCTTACTAAAAGATGCAAAGAGCCACCCTATAGCTGAGTTGGTGTAGACTTCGGGGGGGGCAGGGGGGGACTCAATCTTTCCATGAAAAGGCAGTGGAGTGCTTTTATGTACATTACTTAGGTTCTACTGGCACTGTTTCGTATCAATTTCTCTAATAGTACTTGACTCCTTATGGGCAATTCCATTTTTTTTAATCTTTGTACCAGCCCTTAGATCACAGGCAGGCAAAGGTGCTCCTTCATTAAATAAGGCAGTAATTAATGAATGACTCATAGTCTATCAGTGAGACAGGTAGAGAGCTTTTGGAAGCAGATGGGTAAGACACTAAGGCCTATTTGCACTGCCTAATATCCTTCAGTCTCACTTTAAAATAAAGACTCCCTCCTATCTAATAATACCCTGGCATCTATCTTATTGTCCTTCCCTAGAGCCTAGCACAATACATGTTTGCTAAAGAAACCAAGGAACTTATAAAGTGATGACTAGCAAGGAAGAAAAGAAGATGTGTCCACCAACTGGGAAGCTGGCACATGAGGCTGTCTTGGACAAAGTCAAGAAGAATTGACCCTTCAGAAGGGGCTCACACAGACAATTGAGAGAAGTGACTTCACAGGGAACAGGCTTGAAAGACTGAACAATTAAGACCTAAGGGAGAGTAGATCCGATGAGAAAGCTCCTCAGTCAATTATTAGGTATAATTTACATAACTCCACCAGTAATTGAGAATCTAAATCAGGGCAGCCACAAGGTCCACTTCTACACTTTAGGAGACTAAATGGCAGCAAACACTGAGAAAATGGATGTTGAGGCTAGAATTTTCCAGTTAAATTGCAGATTTTCCAGTTAAGTTATAGACTTATGGACAACCAGGAGGACTTAAGACTCTTTCAATATGAGAGTGTGAAAAATCTTAGCAAATTGGCTGGTCCAAAGGCCTTCTCCTGGAGAAGGAAAATAAAGCCCTGAGAGAACAAGTTGTTTGCCTACATGTCAAACCCCCAACCCTTGTATTCTCAACCATAATCACTTTAAAACCAAAGAATCAGGAAAAATTAAAGCCAAACTTACACAGTCTGGGAGGAGCTAATCAAGCAGAGGCTTAACGGGCCTAACAGATTTTGTATGTACATGTGTTTGAAATTGGCTAGATTATTTTAAATTTTGCTTTAATTTTCAAGAATGGAATTTTAAAAAATAGGTTAGGATCAGCAATACTAAGTCACGTTGTATAAGAGGCGAGGTGAAAAAAGCAACCCTGCATATGTATGTATTGTGCAGGAAAATTATGCTGTATAACATCTACATTTTAAAAAAGCTATTTCACACTATGACTCGGGGGAGTTAGTTCCTTATAAGATTGTATTCTTCAAAAATGTCAATGTCATAAAAGCAAAGAAAGCCTGTGAAAGGCTCTAGATTAAAGAAACTTCACAGCTAGTACAATATTGAAAGCTAGATTGGGTCTTGTAGTGAAGGTGTCAAAATGTTATAAAAGACATTGAATAAACTGACAGAAATGGGCATATGAATTAGACACAAGTATTTCAGCAATGCTAAATCTATTTGTTAAAACTTTACTGTGTTTATGAAAGAGAATATCCACAATTCTTAGGAAATACACACTTTTAAGGGTAAAAGTTCATGATTTGTCTTAAAAGGTTCAGAAAAAATGCTATATGTGTACATATATAAAGAGAACACCCACAACAATAAATTAAATGGGTGAAAAATGGTAACTAATGGTAAAGCTGGGGAAAGTATGAAGTATTCTTTGTGTTACTTTTATTCACAACTTTTCTAAAGTTTGAAATTAATTCCAAAAGAAAAACAAATTTAAAAAAATAGCTCCTTTAAAAAAAACTTTAGGGGAAGCTGGGATGGCTCAGTGGGTTGGGGGCTCACTTTGCAGTGCTGGGGACCGAGGATTGAATCCCGGTCCTGGCCCGTGTGGAACCACATGCTGAACTAGGAGCTCCCCCAGTTCAGTTTCTGTCTCTGTATCTCTCTGTCTCTCTGTCTCTCTCTCTGTCTCTCTCTCTCTCTCTCTCTCTCTCTCTCTCTGTCAAAAATAAATAAATAAATAAAATACATTTAAAAAAAAAAAAAAACTTTAAAATCAGAGGTACAGTTTTAGGGTTTCAGAATATTAGCATTTCCCTGTACTAATATTTCAAAATGTCCCCTCCCTTTAAGTAAGCCTGAATTCCAAAATCTGTGTGCCTACATCTTAGGTAGGTTACATGAGAGAGGCCCTTTAGCACTGTGCCTTGTGCAACCTGAGTCCTAGCAGCTGTAAGACCTCCTCTAAGTAATCTTCCTAATTAAACTGCCTCAGGAGAAAAGCTATCCACAAGCCCAGTATTCACCAGTTGTCCAGAGGGTATCAGGAAGTGAGGCTAGCCCAGTGCCCAGACTAACAAGGGTTAGGGGAACTACCTCAGCTGTGTTAAGGAAGAGCCCCAGGGTAGAAAGCAGGATTACAGAAGACCCCCTCCTACAAGGAAGGGAACTAAGAAGACCTCTGAAAGTTGCGAGCTCTGGGGAGCAATTAAGACAGGGAAAATTAAATATAGAAGCCAGTCAAAAGAAGAAGACGAAATGAGTAGTACACAGTTGAGAACATGCGGGCCTCAGCACAGCAGGATACAGTCATTAAAATGAGTTTTCAAGCACAGCACCTTGTGGGTCCCAGTCACGAGACCAGCCGAACATAGCCAGATGGCGGAGGACAGAGCAAGTCCATGGTCCTCCCAAAGGCCCCCCAAAGGCCCTGTAGACTGATATACAGAAAAGAATCTCCAAAGCAGGTCACAAAACTGGGATAAAATAAAAACCTTCTAAGATACCAAGAAATACAGGCTTATTAAACACTTGACTTATTAGCCTACTTTCAAATAACTGTTACATGAACAGAATAAGCATTAGTCTATTTTGGAGATAAGGACATGGATTTTAAAAATTCAAATTACTTTGACTAGGCCAAATACTTATTTAAGATTACTACTGCTGGGGAAAGCCGGGACGGCTCAGCGGGTTGAGCGCTCGCTTTGAGGCCATGAGGACCGAGGATCGAATCCCGGCTCCGGCCCAGGCAGGACCCACATGCTGAACTAGGGAGTTCCCACAGTTCGGTTCTCTAACTGTCTCTGTCTCTGTCTCTCTCTCTATCTGTCAAAAAGTAAAATAGAAATAACTATGCACTGAAGACAAAAAGATAATTTCTCTCTATAAATGTGAAAAGATAAAAAAAAAAAAAAAAAAAAGATTACTACTGCTTTAGAACAGAAACTACGTTAACTGCGGCTCTTAACAGGGGCCATGGACAACTGTTTTACCATTAGAACTCCCTGAATAAGTGTGTGAAAAGTTTTGAAGTATTTACATTTTTCTGGGGAGACAGGTTGTAGAATCCAGACAGTCGAAGGAATCACACCACTTCCAAAAAGATTTATTTCTCCAAAAAAAAAAAAAGCCAAATATTTTTCACCTTAAGTAGAATTTTTTAAATATATTTTAAAGTAATGGATACATGATCTATTATAAAGAAAATTCACATTAAGCCCCAGAATTAAAATCTTCTGTCTTATGAAGTACAATAAAGAAATTAATGGAAATGACAATGTAAAATTTCATACTGAAATGGGTGCCCAATCAATATAATTTTGCCATGTAAACACAAATGATGGATGGAAATGAAAAATGGCAAATCTAAATGTGTTTCTTAATTAGCTAGACTAGAATACTAAATTTCTGTTATCTGGTATCTGTGCACATTTTTAAGGAAAAAAAATATTGGGCTCACTGGAGTAACCAGATGAAATAAGCTGGGTTTGCCCCATGAGGAGCCCAAGCACATGGAACACTTACTTACACGTGGGTAACTGAGAGCCTTGGGTTTTGAATGCTGCTGCTACAGCTGGTCAAGATGACCCAGGGACAGAGTAGACTGAAGACACACAAGGGCGGTCCCAGAGACTCTGATACCCTCCACAATACAAGGTAAAGTCATTTCCCCCATGAAAGACTTACTGTTTTTTCAGCTGCCTCTGGCCTCTTCTCTTTGGGCTCCCACTCTCAGACCCGCTACTTGCCTTCAGTGTGTGAGGAGGAGAAATGATCACAGACTTTAATTCACAGTTCTCAGGGACACCACCACCCCCTGGTTCAATAATCTACTCCACACAACATTATTCAATATGAGCTTCTGGACAGAAAGAAACTTAAGCGCTTGTTTGGTGGTGCTCACTCTTCTTTTGCTTTGAAAATTAATTTCTGTCGGTTAAATTAATGTCTATCTGTTAGCTCTAATGCCAGGAAGTATATCTCCCAGCTTGACTTCTACAAGATCATGGTTCAATACAATTTTCAGGGATAATGGAAATGGTCTACATCTGCAATGCCTAATGCATCTGAAAGGTGGCTAGTGTGACTAAGAAATAGGATTTTTAATTTTACTCTTGTTTTGGTGACCATACTAGATACTGCACATCCACAATAACATATGATAATTCCACGACATTCAATGTGCTATTAAAGGTGATTACTAATCCATTTCACTTTAGACTCATTAAAGAATATGTTCAATCTTAATTTGAAAGTGTTCACTTACAGTTTTAGGCCAAGAAAAGACAACTGAATAGCTTTCTCCCCAAAACTAAGCAAAGTGGCAAACTATTCCAAATGTTGTTAGTCTTATGCACTACAGAGAATGTGTTCATTTATATACAAAAGAGAAAAGATTTACACAACTATGTGATTGGTTATAACAAACATAACTCGGTAACCTAGTCCTGGGTGTATAGAAAAAGAAAGCTAAGGCAAACCAGCTCAGAGGTCACTCAAAATAAAACACTATAAATGCATTGCAGATGTTACAGTCAATTAGATATTTAAAGTACATTTACTGAAACCCACCCTTACCTCACTAACCCAGGGTTACTAATATTTAGTTTTCATCAGAAGGCTGTTACACTGTTAGGAATAGCAAAGTCCTCCTACAATGCAGTGAGGGGACATTCCACTGAGACAAAACAGCATCTCTTCAGGGTGCAATTTATAAACTAATATAGAGGTAAGAATCCACAAATATATCAACACAAACTGAGAGGGGTGAGAAAAGTCTGATTCTGCAGTAACAACAGAACCCAGTACATAATACTAATTTTAAAATTACCATTCTATTCAATCTCTTACAACCAAATCAGAGAGTAAATATGTGTGAAACATTTTATACTGCACATTAAAAATGAGCTAGCAACCAGATTTAAAGAAGTGAGATAAAATAAGAAAATACATTACTATGTCAAGCAAACTACTTCCTTTCTCAGAAATAAATCTGAACCTACTTCCATTGTTATATTTGTTTACCAGGGCAAGATACTCACTTGACAAAATGTAGGAGATTTAGAAATTGGGCATTTAAACAAGTAACTTTTTGCTACAATAAATTTCACTATGAGAAAAATAAACAACAGTGACAAAAAAAAAAGTGAAAACACAACTTTGAGGCCAATTCTGTGTAACACTCTTTAACATACTCTATCCACTAAAATATTCACTGAAAATAATCTTTCTGGTGGTCTTTTTCTTTTTTCAAAGCTACATGTGGCTTTTCATGCAGCATTAGGTTGAGAAAGCTCACATTTGACTCACTTAACTCCCATGCCTAAAGTTCAGTTTTCTTAATGGTAATACATACCATATGAAAAGGATTTAAATGTATACCCTTAAAACAGTTTTTTTTTCCTTACCTCCTCCTTAATATTAAATCGTGATGGCTCTTGTCTGCTTCTGTTTGACCGCCTAACCCCATAAACATCAGGATATTCTTCCCACATCTGTAAAATTAAAAAAACATGCATGAATCTTTTTTTCTTGCTCCCCACTCTCCCACTTACTATTTTCAATACTGGAACATGTATTTTATTTAAGAAAATTCAAATAATATCAAAGGGATGTTTTGTTTGTTTTAGTTATGAGACTATAATAAAGTACCATCTTTAAAAAGAGTAAGTTATATTACCCTAGAACACATTAAAGTTTAACAATGCCTCTTCATTACTAATGGCTATTTAACTATATGTACACTGTTTACCCTCATTAAAACATAAACTTGCGGTTGAAAAATATGGCACGACAAGAGAACAATGGCTTCCACCAAAGACAAACTATGTACTGATGACTTTTAAGTCCCCTAATGCTTTTCACTTTCAGCTTTGACTGCATACTGATCCATCTGGAAAACTCAAAATAAAATATAAGCAGGGCCTCACCAAGTCTAATTAAGTAAGAATCTGGGTATCTGCATATTTCTTTAAATTCCTCAGGACATGTAACATGCCAGGTACATGCAAATTAGACATTTCTAACATTTACCCTAGGAGTTCTCAGAATAAGAATCAATGCTATCCTTTCTCTAGCACACCTAATATTATTTTCTAGCAATAATTCACCCTTTGTTTTAAGAACTATTTTTAGTAACAATCCCCATCAGTGATCAAAACACTAAAGTTGAAAGAAGGGATTAGCTAAAAATGTTTCTCAAAATATATTAACACTATCTTATAAAAAGACTTAAATCCACAGATCATATAAAAAGTATATAGGGCCCCCCTCCTTCCTCAATCTCTAATGACCAGTCTAACCCCCAACCTCACTCTCCTTTGTGTTCTTTTAAAATCAGTCACATGCAGGCAAAATAAATCTGAACAAATTGTAGAATACTGAAGTGAAAATGTTTAACAGAAATTAAATATGCAAAAGGGATGCTTGACAGCCAAGAGTAGAAATACAGGTTGGTCATCAAAACACAGATGACAGCTAACGTTATGAAAATATTTTGCAAGGGTGGGAAGCCACTGGCTGAGACTTGAGAAGTAAGAAGTGGACCCCAAAGACAAAATTGATGAAAGACAACCTGGAGGGGGAGGGGGGGTGGGAAGCCACATGTCACTAAACCAAGGGAGAACACTGTCAACACTGCCTTTTTTAAAAAAAGTAAGCTATAGAAAAACAAGGCTGCCAGAGCAAAATGTTTCAGGAAATAGGCATTTTAGAACTAAAAATCAATGTAAACATGTAATCCAATGTCTTAAGTTTATGAAGGTGAAAAATCCATAATGGCCTCAGAAGAATCTCAGAAGACAAAAGGTCCAACCAGGAACCAGGAATAACCAAGTGGTAGGAAATCTAGGCCAAAGGGCAGCAAATGCAGAACACTGAACAAATCTGGCAGAGAAAGGAAGGAGACAAAGAGCTTTACTCTAGCCCTGGTCTGCCAACCCCTACCTCCACCCCTTCCTGAACTAACTGCTAGAGCTATGAAATTACTCAGCACAGAATGTAGTATTTACAGAGCTTTCATTACCTGGAGTGGCTAAACTGTGTGTCACTACATCAATGAGTGTTATCATTTAAAAATATTAGGCAGACATTCAGACTCAACTGTTGGGACTACCGGTACATCCTGAAATCACCTTGTGTTCCTATTTGTCTTGTGAGGGATAATGATACCTAAAATTCAACTCTTCAATGAGAAAGCTACCATGTGAAAGGGACATGTATACATGAAAAAAAAAAAAAAAAAAAAAAAAGAACCTTCATTAGAAGCTCTCCTTTCAGAATTATAATCACTGAAGTCACAATCTAACCTTTCAAATGGCCAGTATGTCCATCCATGTGCTAACTTTACTAAAATTCTAGAACTGAATACCGTATACCGTAATTCAAATATTTCTGCCTGAAGCTGTATTTCTATCTTGAAATGCAGTTTTGTTTGGTTCAAGTCTTTTATCTTTTTAAAGGAAGTTAAATCTGTAAGGTCTTAACAGTTGTGAATCCTAAACAGTCAATACCATTTCAGTCAAGTTTTGAACATGCTATGCCAAGTCATGATTTTATATGGTTTCCTTTTATCTCTGTAAGGAAACTCTCCACAGTGCTGAAGAAAGTTCTATCAAGACCTCTTTGTGTGTATTATACTTCATCCAAACATGTGTTGTAGTCTTCTGGAAAGGACACCTGGTCTAGATGTAACAGGAAACCAGGCTCACACATCAGGCTCTGAGGATTCCTAAGCAAGGCCTTCTGCTACTAATCTGGATGGTACATTTCCAAGTTTAATGGCTCTCAGAGCATGATCTCTCAGTGGTGCTTCTACCTGTATGGTCTTTTTGAATGAAATGTCACCACTTAAATTGGCTCTACCAGATACAGTGAGCAGGCAACAAGGCACAGCTCTTGAGTGGCTGAAGGTCACTTCTCTGGGGATGAATTAATTAGCAAGGATAATTTTCATTTTCCTATCCATCATACTACCCCCTTAGGAGTTCACAACCTCCCACCAGCTCCTAAGGGTCACTTACCATTAAGTAACTGCCACCCTGGGAACACAAAAACTTAGATGACATAGATAATCCCAATTATGCCTTAAGAGTTAAAAGCAGTTTTTTGGGTTTTTTTAAATATTTATTTATTTGTTTATTTAATTGTTTTTTGACAGAGAGAGTGAAAGAGAGAGAGAGTGAGAGAGAGAGAGAGAACTGAACTGGGGGAGCTCCCAGTTCAGCACATGGTTCCGCACAGGCCGGGGCCGGGATTCAATCCCCGGTCCCTGGCGCTGCAAAGTGAGCGCTCAACCCACTGAGCCATCCCGGCTTCCCCATATTTTTTAATTTCAAGGTTTGCTGAAGCTATATTGCACAGCTTGCTGGCAACCTAAAATCATGCTTATTACTATGAAAATCTGAGTATATAGATGTAGATTTGTATCTTAGAAGAATTAAAACTGATTTAGCATAAAGCTTTTAAATTCATTAGACACTTTTAAATTTCTAAGAGCAGTATTCTTCTACTGTGATTCAAACATTATTCTCTTAAAATCAGCGGCATTCTTATAATTAAAAGTCAGTAATTTTTTCCCAAAAGGAATACATTTCAAAGTTTGGGCATCATGAGAAAATGCTATGCAACTGCATTTTTGCCTTTTTGCATTATTTGCTAGAAGGCTCTTCTGTTCAGCAAAGAATACGTACACTGCCTAGGTACAGATTACATTTTTCTGTGTGTGTGTGTGTGAGAAGTACTTCTCTTCAGGTAACAAAAACTGCCCTTATTCTTGGATTGTGATTACCCATCACTAAACTTTATGACTGTATTTCACAATTATTTTTTAATGATTCTCTGGTATTACTGAGTATTTTATATATATATATATATATATATATATATGTATATATATATATATATATATATAAATAAATTTAACCACCTTTGAAAATGTTAAAACACCAAAACTAGAAATTTGCATTTTTGCCCTATAATTTGATGGTTTCATGTCATGGTTTTCCTTATAGCTTACTGTCTAATATATCAAATTAGAGCAGAATGCAGTCCCCATTGATATCCAATGACAGTTTATTATCATGAAGATAGTTGTAATTTTTCTTCTCAAGGTATGCTAATGAACTTTGGGACATGGAAGTCTGTCCACCAGTCCCAGGTCGCAGCCCACTTGTACTGCACAGTAAAGGTAGTACCTTCTTCACATCAGCGATCCGCTCCTTCTTGGAGGCCGGCTTCTCTTTGGCTTCAGGAAGGACAGGCTGGGATTTGGAGCCAGCCGATTCACTCTCTGAGTCTGATGGACTCTCTGAAGATTCAGAACTGCTATTTGTCTCACTGCCATGTCCACTTCCTGGATCGCTGCCTTGCTCACTCTCCGATTGGCTGCCGGAGTCTGAACCAGAAGCTTCTTCAGATGCTGAATGACTTAAAAAAACAAAAACAAAAATTAAACCTTTTTAACTGCCACACAAATCTGTTAAACAAACATCCTAGTAGTGAAATTGACAGTGGACAGTAATTTTGGCAATACGAGATCAAATTTTCCAAATTAACTTTTATAGTCTTTCTTATATTGCAAATAATATCACTATCATTCTCAAAGTTGTTATTTGCTACCATTCCCTGAGTGCTTATATGATGCTGTATACCAGCTAATTTATATAGTTTAGCTCCTTTATAAAAAACTCAGGAGGGAGATATTTTCTCATTTCAGGGGTAAAAAAGAAAAACAAAAGACAAACAAACATAAATTAAACTAAAGCTAAGAAGCACAGTAACTCTCCCAGATGACATAGGTAGGACAGGAAACCAGGTCCATCTATCTGAATCCGTTAAGTCCTATTTGTTTAGTATCATCCTTCTCTCCTTAAGACAAAAACAATCAAAACAACAACAACAAAAAACATAACTAACAGAATAAAACAAGACCAAGGCAAGGTTCCCCCAAAAGAATGCAATCTGATTGCAATTATCCAATCAGTGTTCAACAATAGGTACAAATCAGACTCCTCTGGGCAGTTAAATGAAAACACACACACATTAAGCCCAAACCAGAGCTTTGCCTTGTAATCTCCTGCAGTGAGTCTCAGACCTGGTAGACCTGACAGAACAAAATAAACAAAACATTCTGATTCTAAGGTGAAAGCCTAATCCAATACAGACTGTTACAGCCTACCACAGATCCCCAACCTTGCCTCATTCCAAACACAGCAGGAGCAAACCCAAGGCAGGTGACAGAAAACCACAAAAGAGGAATCAAGGGCTGTGAAAAAGATTATCAACCTTGGGAGCCCAGAAGGAAATACACCCTCTCCCAGTTCTCAAATAGTAAGAAAGCAGTTCAGAAGGGAAGAGTAATGAACTAAAAAAGCGGATGAACTCTACAAAAAAAAGAAGTAGACAAGCTCACTTAAGGATGCTGCTTAAAAACTATCTTTTCATTTAGGAGAGAGTGGAGAAGGGGAGGAAGAACCTAGAGTTAACGGTAATTTAACAAAAAGGTCCTTGAGTTCAGCAACCTGGAGATAAGACACAAGGCATAAAACCCCAAAGGGTCAGGAAGGGAGGCTAACTAGGACTGATCCTCAAGTCCTATGTGAGCCATATTAAGCACACTACTATATAAGGGGCTGTTCTGTTAAAATGAGGAAGCCATAAGAATAAATGGGGGAATGGGGGGGGGGGTCCCCTACCTTTCAGAAGGGCAGAAGTGAAAGATCATTTTACTAAATTGCCTGATCTTCATCTAATAGGTATACCAGGCATTACACTAACTGCTTTGTATTTTGCTTATTTCCCAGAACAAACTTATTAGGCATTATTATCCCCAGATGAAGGATAAAAAAAACCCGACTAAGATATCAAAGTAACCTACTCAATGACAAAACTAGAAAGTGTATGGGATTTGGGGGTGGGGAGGGAGGGTTTCCACTCCAAGTCTGGCTATAAAGCACATATTCTATTATATACCATAGAAGTATAAAACCTTGGAGACTCAGAAAATAAATCTTACCCGTTATACCATATCCAAAACCAGTCATGCATCCCCATTAACAGCGGACTCACCACTAACAAGGCCTCATTATCCTTCCTGACTCCTTTGGTCCTTTACACAGTATAAAAGCTAACTACTCCAGCTAAGGCATCTGAAGTCACTTATTCTCTACCGGTGACCAATCAAAAGGTGGTCATATATTGCCATTAGAAAGAAAACATTTCCACAAGAACATGGACACAGTCTTCAACTATCAACTTAAAAATAGAGCCAGAAAGTCACAAAAACATTAGTCTGCTGAATATAAGTAAAACACAGTCTGGATAGCTAGAAATCAATTTAGTGTTTCCTGCAAAAAAACAGTAATCATTGCAGATGTGATGGAAATACCCAATGCCAATACCCACGTCAGAGTATGTTTATATGCATGAGTATCTTACTCCCATCAAACTGCCTCATAGTATGAATACATATTTTATTTAACTTGTCCACTGTTAATGGGACATGTAGATTATTTTCAAATTGTTCTCTTAACCAATTAGCTACAAATATCCTTGATACACTGCCACCATTCTATTAATATATTTCTGAGTAGAATGTTTAATTTCCAAATTGTTCACCGTACCCAATAAAACTAAAAAGCTTTGTATATATACCTTCTTGTGCAGCTCTGTATTTATGTTTCTGTAGGAGAATGTGAGCTCTAGAAATGTCACAATACATACAATACCTTTTAGATAAAAAACACAGCCCTGTTTCTATCAGCACCTATGTGCCTATACATTTTAATCACCACAATAAGTGGTTCCTGGAGTTGGATAGGTTATTTGAAATATACTAGTGGATTCCATAAACTACTTGTGCAATTTCTGGGGGGGGGGACATTAACAACTATGAAAATCCAACCCAAGAAAAGATAAAAAGCAAATTCACTATTTTATTTACCTCTGGGGGCTGAGGAAGGCAGATATGATCAGAAAATTATACTGGTAAGATGTTCCATGACTGAAGCTAAGTGATGAGTTCAGAGTGGTTCATTATGTTCTTTAATGTTTAAAATGGTTCATAATAAATTCAACCAAAGAGTCAAATCCAAGGCAAGGGATATAAACACCCCCAGTCCTACACAAACAAGCTAAAGATTTAAATGAGAGTTAAGACTAAATGTTTATTAATAATTTTGAAACCAGCAAGTCAGATTTAATCATCTTAAAATAATATTCAGGAGGAAAAGTATTCTTTAAAAAAGCCTTAATAAAAGGAAAACTCAATTACTTTGCATTCTTCTAGAACAAGTTCCTAAATATTGAAATAGAAAAAGACATTTAAACTATAAACACCTCCACATTTAAGGCACTGATGATATAACTATTTCCTCAAAGGATAAGATACTTCTTGAAACATCATGCAAATTTTCTATTAATGCCTAATTTTAATACCAAATACTATTATGCTAAACTGTAGTTTGCGATGCTGATTTAAGTGTAAGATGTGAAAGGCCAGAAGACTGACCAAAAAAGCATCAAATGGAGTTAGTGGATCAGAAATACTTTTATTAAGCTTTCACCTTAAAAGATGAAGTAATAAAATTACCTGATTTTGAATGGCAAAAACAGTTATAAGGCAATTAAAAAATTAAATTCTCATGAAAATTAAGTATCTGAAAATTACTCAAAATTTAAGTTCGAAACAAGTTTTATAATTTTTGATTGATAAATTCAAGGGAAATACAATATGAAAATAAATGAAAGGAACTCAAGTCAAAACTGGGATTATAATTCCAATAGAAAAAAATACATGCCTATGACAGAAAGTTTAACACTTATTTTCATATGCGGATAAAAAGAATTTTGTGCCTCTTTAAAATCCTTTTTAAAGCTGGGAAAATGGAGTGATTAAGTATTTCTTACAAATAAAACTGAAAGCAAGCTGCATTAATAGCTATTGTTCCACTTTTTAGTCGCCATTTCCCAAATGACCACAAGAGGACAGTACAGCAACACTTCACTTAAAAGAGCAAGCCTGTGGGTTCTCTGCCTAAGAGCTGCCATTTCAGCACTTAGTGTCTCTATTTTCCTAAATTTACAAAATGGCTGAACTGCCTGGCACAGCATGTGTTTTGGTTGGTGGTAGTGGTAAAAACTAAATCCGGTAAAAACGCAAAACAATCTTCACCGGAATTCCATAAAAATTATTTTCAGGCTAAGATCTCAATGACAGAGTAGCTGATATTTATGGAGCACTTATGTAGATCAGGCATATGCAAAAATTCTCCTTTAATCCTTACAACACGGACAAATTATTCTCATTTTACAAGAGGCCTTAACCCAAGGGTGTGTCTATGATATCATCATCCCCACCCTCACAGACTGGATTATGGAATCCACATTATTTAACCTCTAAGTCTAAATAGTACTGCTGTCCCACCCAGTCACACATTCCAGTACAATCTTCAATTAAACATCATGCCACCCAATGGCTGATGCAGAACAATTGCTTCTAATCACTTCTATTTGTCATAGGATGGAAAGGCAAAGATCTTTTAGGACCTCCTCCACCCCTGGACTTAAGTCCTATGATTCTGAAGGCTAAGACACATTATAAACAAGGTTAAAAGACAAGGAACAGAAAGTGAAAGTTCAAAGTGTACACACAACGAAACATTAATACATACAACATATGAAGAATTACACACCAAAGAAAAAACCAATAAGAACTGGGTAAAGGACTGCTTCTGGGTGGTGAGCACATAATGCAATGTACAGACAATGCAGCGTAGAATTGTACACCTGGAAACAATGTAATTGATATCAATCAATGTCACCCCAATAAATTTAACAATAAA